>JAUZST010003883.1:0-16776 GCA_034779995.1 Parotocinclus haroldoi
CTATTAAAAAATTTTTTTTTTTTTTTTAAAAAGCATAAACTGACAACACTGACAGAATAATGATATATATATATATATATATATATATATATAAACAACTGATAAAACCATCAAAGAAGATTTGATCTGCTGCATTGAGAAAAATGCTAATATTTAAAGCCCAAGCGTTGATCTAGGTTCCTAATATTCACCTGCTCAGGTCCACTGCTGGTTGAGCATAACAGCGTCTGCCAAGTTTTGTAACTGGTTTAAAAATATTGTGATATAGCCTTCCCTAGATGTTCTCTCTATATAAAAAAACAAACAATGCCAATATCAGATTTGAAAAGAAAGTGCACATGTAGAAGTAAGCCCATGGATATTTAAGGTTCTAGAAAGCCTTTTGATTAACTTTATTTTATGTGTTTCAGATTGATATTTGATGAAACTGAGCAACATGTACAAGGTCCAACCCTGGGCTCTGCCTGTGTGGAGTTTGCATGTCCTCCCCCTGTCTGCATGGGTTTTTCCTGGGTACTCCGGTTTCCACCTACAGACGTGTTTTAGGTTAACTTGAGTTTCCAATGTATTCTTAGTGTGTGTATATAAATGTGTGAGTTAACGTGGTCTGTCTTGAGTTGTTCCTGCCTTGGACCCCGTGCTGCCGGCTAGCCACCGGACTTCCTGCGAAACTGACTAGGAACAAGCAAGAAAATGAATAAATTAATGACAGTTGAGATTTAACTCGTAGCTCATGAGAAATTACTTTTTATTTATTTAATAAACTATTCCATTCCATTCAGTCAGAAAATGATTAAACGACGTTTTCTATTACAGCTGTGTATTAACCCATGTTTAAAATGTTTCTATATACAGTAACAATGACATCACATTAGGAAAGCACTATATGTGAACTACATGATTATTTTTAAGAAGAAATTTCGAGTGGAAAATCTAATCTAATACCACATTTACATCCGATGTTGTTTAAATTACAGCTTTCAGTTACGGCAGCAAGTACCATAAGAAATCCATAGCATACTGCAAGTTTAAATACAACTTCACGTTGAGCAGAAACGGTCTAGGAGCTGGGCAGAGTAAGCGTCACATATCAGGACGGGGAGACCGCAAACCATCAGAAAAAAGTGGCTCAGACCTGTCCCTCAAAATAGCACTGAATGAAGCTTAAATTCACAGTTGCATGTACAATGCCCAGTTCTCAACCTCAATGAAGTACCTCTTTCTGTGTGTAATTGTAATGTTTGTTTACCAAAACTACACCGATTATAACAAAACACAAATATTTGTCGAGGCAGCTCGTACATACCAGTTAGTGTGGTCTATAATAGAATAAAATCCTTCCAAAAACTCTAGATTTAGACCTATAACTCATTGGTAGTCCTCACTAAGTTTTCAGTATTCAGTAGTGATGGGAAGGAACTAAATATGTGATAGCTAATAAAATTATTAACATGTAACATTCTTTTGCTCAAAGCAGTTTTATGGATTAACTAGAATGTGTAGCTAGACTGGGCAATAGTCAAATTCTGATTCATGTTGTTGACAGTGGAGGAAAGTAAAACAATTAATAGACATTTGTTAAAATAATACTGAAGACCAAACAAAAATATAGGCATATTTCAACAAACAAATTGGTACAAAATAATTGATATTAGTGTGTATTCAAAAATACCCACAGGCGCATGTTCACATACACTGTGTACATTGTGTTGAGTCTGGTAAGCAATGCATCCATTAGTGAGATATTACCAGTTTTACAACAGCAGGGGTTCTTGACAGCAAAAGACATCCCTTAGAGAGTCAATAAAGCCAGTACATGCATTCCTGAAGGGGTCGGGTCCAGACATCTCATTGTCCATATCCATAGACCGTGCCCATTTGTGAGATCTCTGACGGACAAGTAAAAACCATCTGCAGCAGATTCTACTTCATAGGCTCGATGAGTGGGAAGTGTAATATGGACCATTCATCTATAAAAAAAACAAACAAAAAAAAAAACAAAAAAAAAGGTATATATAAGATATCATGAGAGAAACACTTGTTTTATACGTATAAAGGTCTTGCCAAGGTCTCAGCGGCAATTTGTTACACCACCACTAAGCTTCCATCAGGCTGGCATGCAGAAACATGTCTTCCTCTGCTCAGGATAGATGGTTCATACCCATTTTGACCCTGATCAGGATAAGAGGGGGCAAAACAACTCTGGCATAGCATGTCCAAAATGAACACTCATGGTAAATGAGGCACACAATCATGCATACAGTCACAATCTCTATATAAAATTTTCATTAGATTTATATTAGGTTCATCAACAACACTTACGAACTTAATCTTTTCATGAATGTTTTCATCTTGAGCAGGACCGGTTTCCCATTTAAGCCTGGATTTAAGAAAAATGCAGCACACTAGACAAACAAGTATGGAAGCTGCATCTTTGCAATTCAGTGCAGCGGAGTTAAACGTGCTTTTCAGTTCCACGCTCTCTTCTGAAATATCTGCTAGCTGCATCAATCAGCCAGAGGTAGAATGAGGAATGAAACAGGAACTTGAATTGAAACACTGCTGACCTAAAATAATTATCCACAGCTAGGAGTAGAGTTGACCAGAGTTCAGGAGCACACCCTGAAGCTTGCATGTCGAACAGGAACCAGTGCAGGATATTCTGCTAAATCCATAACCAGACAAGTTCGAGAACAAAATGTAGACTGGATACAAAAGCCTTTTGAGAGCCTTTCAATGCATTGGGTTTCATCTGGATCATTTGAGGTGACTGTAGCTCTGGTGCTCCATTTATTCACAGCGTTTATACAGAACACCAAGTACAGCAATTATATTCAACTATTTAAAAAAAAAAAACAAAGAAAACATTTGGGCAAGTTAATCCTGGATTGCAGCCACAGAGGTAAAATGAATGAATACAGGTTGGAAATGCTGAGATGTGTCTGAAGACAATTCAGTCAGTCAGTCACACTCCAAAGCTCAATTAAAAAAATAAAATAAAAATATATAATATATATTAGATATACATGCAGTGCCAATGCCTGATTCTCTTCATATTACATTATTTCGCATTTAAAAAAAATTGCACAGTTGCTTCTCCTTAAGCTAATTCTAAAATGCATAAAATTTTTTACTCAAGTCATTAATTTTTTTATCTTAATCTTCCTGACAATTAGTTTAGTGTTGTTTTCACAGTGGTTGTCATAGAACTCAGTCGCAAAAGTACATAAACCTCCTCTTGACCTCAAAGTGATGAATTGAACAATGTGAAAGTTATACATTGATTTCACTGAATGAAACCAACTGATTTGTTGATTGGTGAGGTAACCATGTTCCAATTTCAATATAATTGGCTAATTACAATATTAGTGATACATGCATCTGCACGACAGCAAAAGAGAAAGACAACAAACTGACAGATACAGGAGATCATTGATTTGCCTTATCCAAAAAAGTAAACACTCAATAACAATTAAATGTACTGTATGGTCTTAGATAATGTGACTCCATGTGTGCTTAAGTAGTTTCAATCACAACTGAGCTAATTGTAGATTAATGACTGCAGCTGCACCGTTGCCCAGTTTCAACCTCAAACCAAGTACAGACATACACAGGAATGCACTCTCCAAAAGCCAATATACCAGATCTTGCCTTTTGGCCAAAAGCAGCTACAAGTCATGCCATAACACAGACCATAGAGTGTTGCATAATGAAAACATTGCCAAATCACAGTAGCTACAAGGGATTAGCATGCATATTCAATTAAAGCCATAGACAGAGGGAAAAAACAGCAGTTTGGAATATTTTCATTTTTAGAGACAATAAGGGTGAATGTTGTCATATCTAACCCTAGTTACAAGACAGACATTTAAATGCAAAATAACATGTAGATGTGAACTATTACTGGCTAACAATTTTAGAGCAGTGAATGGGAACTGAACTACTGTGGAGATATTATATTCTATAGGATTATAAAGGTCATTCCTGTAGTTCATGTCCAAGTTTGCACACACTGCAGCAGGGATTTTGGAACACTCCTCCATATAGACCTTCTCCAGATCTTTGTGGTTTTCGGGCTGTCGCTTGGCAATGTTGAGTTTCAACTCCCACTAAAGATTTTCTATTGGGTTCAGGTCTGGAGACTGGCTAGCCACTCCTTAGTAGCCCTGGCTGGGTGTTTCAGGTCATTGTTGTGCTGGAATACCCAGCCCCGACACATCATCAATGCTCTTACTGAGGGAAAGAGGTTGTTATCAAAATCTCATGATTCACGAACCCATCCATTCTCCCTTCAATACAACGCAGTCGTCCTATCTCCTTTGCAGAAAAAAAAACCCAAAGTACGATGTTTCCACCCCCAGGCTTCGTGGTCTTCTTGGGGTTGTACTCATCCTTCTTCTTCCTGCAAACACGACAAGTGAAGTTCACACCAAAAAGCTCTATTTTGGTTTCATCTGACATGATCTTCTCCCTTGCATCCTCTGGATCCTCCAGATGCTCGCTGGTGTGAGCAGGGGGACCTTGCTTTTCCTGCAGGATTTAAATCCATGAATGTGTATTGTGTTACTAACAGTCATCTTTGAGACACTGGTCCCAGCTCTCTTCAGGTCACAGAAGATTAGTTCTGATCAGTTCTTGGTTGATTCCAGTCCTTTCTTAGGATGATCCCTACTCCATGAATTAAAATTTTGTATGAAGCCCCAGACAGAGGAAGACTGACAGTTAGGTTTCCTCCATTTTCCAATTTTCTAAATTGGTAATTTTCTATAATTATCTATATATCTATCATTCTTACCAAGCTGCTTGGCTATTGTCCTGTAGCCCATCCCAGCTTTGTGCAGGTTCACCAATTTGTCCCTGGTGTCCTTAGATAGCTACTTGGTCTTTGGCATGATGAAGAGACTGGAGTGTGACTGACAGTGTGTGGACAAATGTCTTTTATAAAGGTAACAAGTTCAAACAGGTGCAATTAATACAGATAATAAGCGCAGAATATGAGGAGCTTCTTACATAAATACAAACAGATCTGTGAGAGAGAGAATTCTTGCTGGGTTGAGGGGTGACAGTGCTTCCCACCGAGCCACCACACCAGTGTTTTTCTGGTATTCACGTATACTGCATGGCAGTACATTTCAGCTTACTAATTCAATTCAGCCACACTTATGTACTGTTGTTAGACAGTACTATAAATTGTGTCTGACAACAGAACATTCAGCTCCAGAAGTACTGGCACCCTTACTACAGGCTGTCTTTTTGGTTAATTTGTTTATAATGGCACTTAATATGATAGAAATCTAGAGAACACTGAAGAGTATTCATTCCAAGAAAGAAGAACATATAAAAACTGTTTTTAACTATACCATGTTTCAGAATGATTGGCTCCGATATCTTACATGCCACTCTTCTCTAGCTCTAGAAAAAGGGAATCTTAGATACTAGCTGCCATACAGAATCTCTCCAAATCCTTCATGTTTCCAGCGTTCAATTCCTCTCTTGTGAACCACACACACACCCCACCCCCGTACCCAAACCAGACTCAACACACACACACGAACACACGCGAACACCACTACCAACGGCAACAGGAACTAAACAGGAACAAAATGTTTAATGGTCAGATGAGACCATAACTGAACAATTTGGACTGACATTTAAGCACCATGTTTAGCAAAAACCAAGCAGAGCACACCACCTAAATTCATTATAGCTACTCTGACATCATGTGTCAGCCCTATGTTGTGGAGGTGTTTTTCCTTAAGCCGGAACTGGGCAATTGGTCAGGGTTGTAGGACAAATTTACACTGCCAAGTATAATAGTAAGGACGGCAGGTGTTTCACCTTCCAGTGCCATAATGGCCGTAAACTCACCATAAACACACACACAGTGCCTTAATGAAAGAAAGGTGAATGCTCATGACTGTCCAGGACCTAAAACCTAACCTAAATCATTATTCGGCAATAAAGAACACGCATTGACTCCACAATCCAGGTGTGCAAAGCTGGTACACCTACCCAAATAGACAGATGGCTATAAGAAAAGCAAAATGTTGCTCTACAAAGTAGTTTATTTGGGTTTATTGCCATTCTAGCCAAGACAGGCTATGTACTTGCCCCACTGTGAATTAAATCATATTGCATTTTCAATCATGATTTGTTGTATTTACTTATATTATACATGATATTGTACATGAATCAAATGTTAAAAGGCAAAATTTGTAGATAAAACTTTACACAGGATTTCATTTTAAAATATATTGCAAATAGGTGGCTATTAAGATGATTTTCGAAATTGTTAAACATGATCGTGATGTAGCTTCTTGGCATCTGCAACTAGATTTTCATTAAAAGAAACTTCAACGACTATTGATTTAACCTGATAATAGTAAACTGTTCCTGAGTAGGCTTATTACAGGTTACAATAACTAAAATATATATAAATTTACTTTCCTAGACCAGAGGTAAATCAAGAGTATTCTTTACTTCATTTTGCAGCAGAAGTCCAAGAATAACTTCTGAACTGCTGAGTTCAACTGAAGAGCTCTCAGTATTTGCTAAAAAAAATACCAAAACAAATTAAACATATTGCCTTCAAAGATGTATATATTAATCATAAAGGTTCATTTAATCACAACTGATAAATACATTGATCAGCCAAATCAGTACAGCCACCTTGTCTGCACCTTGTGAACAAGTTCCTGAGGCACTACATGCAGGGTTTCTTCCCTTAGCTAGAGAGAACACACTGCTCATATCTAGGTGACAACCATGGCAATGGAGAAAAACAGCAGATGTGTCACCTCTCCATAAAGGGACCCCTCTCCAGCCTGAGCTGTACCTTGATACCACAAAACGAGTGAAGACAAGACGCACCCTTGATAGGATCAGACACAATTTGATACAAACTCAAAATACTGTAATCAACAAAGTAATTTCAATGTATTTATTTCCAGGAATCACCAAGCGTGCATGTATCAGTATGTACTGGCTCTTTCAAAATGCATCAGCTATGGCATCCATAGCCATAATGGTAGTGGGTCCGTAGCAATGTCTGTTTTTTTATTTCAACCAGGCTTCATAACTTTTTTCTGTAATAAAACACATTAAACCTCGTCATCTGCCTGTGTTTATCCTGACCATTAAGGAGTTGTACATGAGCGTAGATGAGCTACTGCTCTTCTGAGACATGTACATGGAAGAGCGTATTAAAGGCATGCATGCAGTGTCCAAATCACATACTCAGTCTGTTTCCTTCCGCTTTTCCTGGTGAGGGTCATGATAAATTGCATACTTCCTTAGTAAACAGCATGCCAGATCAAAACACCTTCAAAGATATTGTTACAGGTTTAATATAATCTTTAGTTAGAACATAGGTGTGAAGCTTAAAGGTGCATTGGCAAGAATTTGGGCCATTTGAACTACAAAACCACTGGAATTATTTGAGTTATACCGTTGCAGATGGATTTCAGCCAAATGAATAAACAGGATGTACACATGGGGACACAAAGGGGCCCAGTCTGCTTTCAGGAGCTTTATACATCAGACGCAACAGGCATACTTTGATCAGGTTTCATCACCAAATAAAAACTTTGGCACGGTATGAAAAATGCAAATAAACAATGTGGTGTTCCTTAAATAAAAGTCTATGTAAATGTAATTGCAAACAGTATGAACCCATAAAATGTCACGTTTTGTTTTGTTTGTTAATATACATCCATTCCTGCATTTCGGGACTGCAACACTTTACCAAAAAAGGAAGTTAGGACCGGAGCAATTTCCATCTAGTAATGAATTTAAAAAAACTAAATACTGTGACCATGATAATTATGATTTTGTACAATAAATA
Source organism: Parotocinclus haroldoi (assembly GCA_034779995.1). Classification (NCBI taxonomy): domain Eukaryota; kingdom Metazoa; phylum Chordata; class Actinopteri; order Siluriformes; family Loricariidae; genus Parotocinclus; species Parotocinclus haroldoi. Next base: position 7,844 of record JAUZST010003883.1, read on the forward strand.
AGTTGCCAGAGTATCCCCAGTTGGCCAACAAATGCATAAGAAAATGTATTTCAATCTTTAAAAACAATGTTCCTCAAAACAAGACTGGTTGGGATTTCCACATTTCGGTCCTAACTTGTTCTCATTTGACTTGTTTGTCGTCTTGTCAATTAATGCATGAGCGTCATTGGAAAAGTTTTTTGAATGTTGTTCTAGAATCGCAATTTACCTTCTGCATTAATGCTGCCATCACAGAACTGACAACGACCTTTGTTAAGTGTACTGAACCAACCCCATACAGTGACAGACCCTGGTGTTTGCACTGCACACAGTGTGCCTTTTTTTAACTTCTCTTGGCTTAGTGGTAGTGTGTATTGTGGTCAGATCAATTAGCATTCCGGGTCTTTTTTTTTAAAAAACAAATTGATACTGTGTTCTCGAGATCCTCTGCCCAACTTTACTCCTCAAAGACTCAAGTTGCAGTTGTACCAAATTACGGTTATAATCGGTTCTTGGCATAACCTGTTGAAATCACATTAGGAATTTAGTTTTTGACATTATTACTGTGCATAAATTGCCTCGTCCCAAGTTTCTGAGCAATGTGCTGCAGGCCCAAAATGCAAAATTATTTTATAATGCTTATTAACAAATAAATAAATAAACTTGACGTAAAAATATTAAATATCTCAGGTCCATATTGTATGCGATGATATAACAGTCAAAGCACATGTAATGAGCACTGCTCTTTTTTATATTAGTATTTTACATGCCGTCCAACCGTTTTCTCATTTTTGGAGTTGGAATTTGTTGTTTTAACAGCAGACCACATAATGCCAGAATTGATCAAACAAAGAACCATTTGAATTACTGTACCTTACACAACTTTCCAAGGTAAACATGTAGTAGTAATATTAGTGTAGTGTCAAGGAATCAAATCACTTTATTGACTGATGATCAAAACATTGTTATTTTATTATCAAAAGGTTTTACTCTGAATCTGCACAGAGAAACAGAAGAGCATATTATGCCTGTATCCATCCGCCACCCTTGCTGGCACCTCAATCTGATAAAAGCTACCGTTTGCCTCGGCTGGCACTTTCTTTCACAGACACAGCCTTCCCTTTGTGCAGTGCCCTAGTCAGGCCTAAGACATCACTGAGAATAGACAGGGTGATGACTCATCTCCTTATTTAACTGACAGTAAAAAAACTTCTACTGCTACAATATGGTGTTTAAGATTATCAGAATGTAATTTCACGCACTTCTCACTTCTAAAGAAACATAAAAGATGTCGAAGTAGTTGGTCTCACCCTTGTGTCGTACTCCAGCACAAAGGGTGGGATGTCAATCTGCTCAGGCAGGATGCAAGTGAAGAGCTGCTGCAGGTTGTCTATATGATGGACCTTTTCTTTCATCCCTGGCACATTGAAAGTTGTGAAGAACCATGTTGACATCTGAAACATTGGTGCAGTAAGATAAGTGTTTGCTATGTGGTATTTATGCGAAACTATGTTGCATTTTTTTTCTTTTCACTTAGCAAAACCAGCTTGTTTTTCCACTTCTTGCTCCACACAACAGGCTACCAAGAAAAAAAAACCCCACTAATTAAGCTTCTTTGTAATATATTTACTTCTTCAGAAGTAAATGTTCTACCAGTTAATCCAATCTTGAGATGATGATTACTTACTCATATTAGCCATCCATTTTATGATCATTAAACCTGTTGTTTGGTGATGCTTATTCATTTATTTATTGTGAGATAAGCAACATTAGCTATTCACGAGATGAGAAAGTTTATATATAACAGAACTAAATCAGACACAGTCAACCTGGGGACAACTTAGGGTGATCAGTAAACCCAACACGCACTTGTAATATGGGAGGAAACCAGAGAACCTGGAGTAAACCCATGTGGACAAAGCGAGAACACATACAGTTCACGGTCTGATCAACTACAGTTCATGGTCAGATCGAATCAGGCATATCTGGAGCTGTGAGGAAACTACAATAACTAATAAACTACAATAACCATGTGTCACCATGCCACTCTTCATCAAATAGCAGATCGATTGGTGAGGTAACCATGTTCCAATTTCCAATAAAAAAGACGTTCTGCACCAACACCTTTAATTTGATAAGTTGTTTAAGGTATTAATAATGCGAATGTTTCTTTATTCAACCAATTTGGGCATTAAATTCAAACACAAATGCTGACTTGCCTGTATGCAAACCTGTATGCACATGGCCCTGCCTCTGAATAATACAAATTCAAACAACCTTCTGGAAACAATTAAGTTCAAATTCCTCTACCTTGGCTTCCTCTACCATAGTATCTATACTCTTCGTTAATGTCATTAAAATTCTTTATTTTAGCATGTCAAAGATCTCACTCAAATATTGTGCTGGTCATTTATTTAACTTGTTAATCTCCCCAGTACCGTTCTAGCGTGACACAGAACTGAATTAGCCGGACGTAAAAAAAATCATGGTAGAATGATGCAGATCTAACAGACACTCACTGAAGCCTGTGTGCCTCTGAGTGACTATGGTGGGATTGTGTACTTGCACTTTCAACATGATAAAATATTATTCCTTATTAGACAAACCATTTATTACACATTAAGCTACGTGCAAGACACACAATTTTTGTAGTATAGAATAAAGTGTAGGCAGGTGCATTTTGCACAGAAAAAAATCTCTTAGCATTTACTGGACAGTGTGCTTTTTGTTTACCCCACCTGGGTGCATATCTTTATTTAGAAGGGGAAGAATCTCAACCAGCTATCAATCAGTGAATCAAGAACATGACTGACTTCTCAAAGTTCAATAAATCTCCACCTCATTTTAGTTATAATAATTACAACACACAAAGATAAAATGCCAAGACGTGTTATGCAAGTGGCTTTGTATTAGGCAATGCAACTAACAGCAGCTCCTCTGGATGGATTCAGGCAATGTACTGCTATTTGCTGGCCAGTAAAAAGACCTGATTGACAGCTTCGTATGTATTAAAAGAGCCACATGAATGCCTGTGACCCTACTTGGCCAGCACCGAGGTTATACATATATAGCCACCTCTGAGCCACATATACTTGCTCTATTATCTTAGACTGCAATCCATTTAATGTGTACACAACATTTGTTAGGGATGTAAAATGTAAAGAAATTGCACTTTCATAAAGCAGCAGGTAACAAAAACAAATTATTTATGTAACAATTGCAGAGAAAGGAATCAAGTTGTGAAAAACATGAACATGACAAGTACAGGCAAAAAGAAAAAAAAAGCTTTCACACGCCCGCTATTTCACAACAGGAACTGGATCAATGACAAATACCTTGGAGCGAAACGTGGGGTGGACGAAATAGAAGGCCTTCAGATTTTTCTTGTACCTGAAAAAAAAGGCAAGAGAACATGTATCTACTATATCCATCAGCATGCACTGTATGAAATAAATCACTATTCACAGCTCAACGCAGACATGGAATTCATTATGATGGTAAATGTAGCAAACGACAAACTGGTTAAAACAGAAAATCAAAACAGCATATCAGAATAACAGTGTATTTTTTACAGAATGAGCAGATGTCAGCAAAACACATCCAAGTTTCTTTCCTCCATCATAATCTGATAGTGCTGTCCAAAGGACACGGATAACGATCACCAGTGCTGCGATTCAAATCCAGGGGCACATCAATCACCTTTCCCACAACAGACATACAACACCCAATCCCCCTGTGGTCAGATTGATAGCCGTTTGCTCCCTTAGCTCTTCTTTCATGAGTGTCTGACTAGAGAAAAAAAAAGACAACTCATTTCATCATCCATAACTGAACTCTTCATAATTCACTGCACTCCTGAATGCTGCTTCATCTGTCACAGTAGAAGACTTAACTCAGGCAGCCATATATGGGCATAGAAACCTGCATACATACATAACACTTCAGTCAATGGTTTTAAAAACTCCAAAGAGGTGTTCCGTTACATGTTGGATTGCCTGACATTGGAAAGCAGACCTGGCCAGTGAACCCAAAGTTTTCTGGGAGGAACAGTAAAGAAAGCAGCCAGGTTATGAGTCTCTCACATGAGAGAACTTCACGCCTGTTCTACCACCATTCAACACATGCTTGATTCACTGTCAAGAGTACCACACTGACCTTTAGTAAAAAAAAAACAAAAAGTAAAAAAAAACAAAAAACAAAAAAAAAAAACCCCACAGATGAGATAAAACTGACAAGAGAGAGTGGACAGAACATAGAAAATTCTTATTTGAGAAGGGAATTTTCCCCACACTAAAATATTCTAAACAGGCAGTAAGCAAACGACTGAAACTTGGTAAAAAAAATATATATATATATTATCTATATCCCCATATTATAATTTTGACTCTGAGTCACAGGTTTCTGTAATGTTTTTGTTAGAATTAATGAAAGAATTACCACTTGAGTATTCTCAATGACCTCATGATCTCCCACAAATTCAAGTTTTTAAGAGAAGGTCAAAACACTCCACTGGGAAAGCACCTCAAATGGACATTTATGAGTATCACATGCCTCAATAAGTCACACCAAATTACAGCACAATACCATGAAATCCCCCAGTGCTATGTCCACAACCTGAAACTATAATAACATGGTACAATTGCACTACATGGCTAATACAAATCTATCTTCCAGGGAAAAGCGACATCCTCTTGGCTGCATTCAAACAATAGTTTGGAGAGCAACAGAGCTGGGCAGAGCTTGAGTCCCAAAAGCACTGAATGACCACTTCATCTGCAGACGTAGACACATTTATTGGTACCCCTAAAGCTCACTGAAACAATGCTTCGTTTCTCCTGAAAAGTGATGACATCAAAAGCAACAGTATCATGACTCTTTGAATGTCTTGAAAGTCATAAATTGTCAAAGCAAAGAAAGTGCAAAGAGATACAGTATAACTCGTTTCTTTTTCTACCACTATACTAAGATGACCAGACCAGTATAGATTTGTTGGTAGCCCTACAATAGATTAAGTTATAATGATCAACTAACTGTTTCTTTTAATTATTATCACACATCTTCAATCTTATAAACAGTCACTTAGCTGATTTAAATGAAGAAAAGCTGTTTGGCTTCATCTTGCACTGAACATGGACCAGAGAAAGCAAAGGAAAGAACTGTCTGAAGAAATTTGAAAGAAAATAATAGACAAGCATGTTAAAGGTAAAGACTGCAAGACCACCTCTATGCCGGTTAATATTCCTGTGACTACAGATGCAAACATTAAGAAGTTTAAGTTCCATGAGAGTGTAACCAGTCTCCCTGAATGTGGCCACATGAAGAAAAATGGACCTCAGATTGAATAGAATGATAGTGTAAATGGTTCTTGGGACTCAAAGCCAAGAAAAGCTCTCAAAAAGATAAACTGAAGTCCGCAATTAAGGCAAGTGTGCCCGAGTGCGTTCCAGTCACCTTTTGAACGACAGTGAGCTTCATGGAAGACGACCCATGAGGGCATTAACTGAACATAAACACAGAAGGTACAAGGCTTCAGGAAAAATATATTTAGACAAAACTAGAGCTTTACATCAAGTCACATCAACACACACAGGATTATGCTCCAAAACACACAGCAAAATGCACCAAAGAAAGGCTAAGAAAAGGGGGGGATATCATTGGACTATTCTGAAGTGGCCTCATATGAACCCTACATCTATGCAAACAACTGAAACATGCAGTCTGAAGAAAGCAAAGCTAAAAAAGGTGGAGGAAATTGCTCAGGAACATTGGCCAGACAGGTCAAGAGGTCTTTTAGAAACGTACAGAAATCACTTGTTTGCAATGATTAACTTCAAAAATTGTGCAACAAAACGTTGGGTCTCATTTTCGTCAATGCCGTTTTCATTTGTTTACTATTTAAAATGTTTGGTTGAATCAAAAATAAAGTCTGAATTTACTGATTAAGGCTTATGCTACTATGGATGGCAGTAATTAGGCAGTAATGGCAGTAAGATGGTTGTAATTATTTCAGAGAAAACTTTGGGTTCCGTTTTTCCATGGAAGAGTACCAACAAATCTAGGTTCAAGTACAGACAGGCCGTCACGACTGCCACTTCACATGGAGAGCCTCTCCAACTAATTTAATAAATTAAAATGAGAAGATTTAGTATCACGGTTGCTTCAAAGTCTCAACGTAACACTAGTCAAACCTGTTTAAAAAAACACTGAAAAACAGCTAATAACGGCTAATTTAAGGAAAACTACATCGGAAACAGTATCAAAACAGCTTAATCAATTATAGCTTTATGTGAGCAATATTGGCACACATAACAGGCTGGCCTAATAATCAGACAACGTAAATACGACTAGCTGAAACTATTGAACAAATTATGTTTTAATTGTTTATTCACTCAGTGCATAGCATGCTGGTGTAGCAGTTCGCATCCGTGTTCAGGGTTTGTTCCCAAACTCAGACATTGTGCAGTTTATGCACTCCCTGTGTCTGTTTACTCCAGGTACACCAGTTTAATCTCAGGTCAAAACCAGGTCCTCAAAAACAGCTGTTTATTACAGCTTACTCACTCTTAGAGCCACAGGAGGTGAATTCTGAGGACAGAATTATGCAGATTTAGGTGACACCACAATTTACCTAGCCAGTGGTACAAGTACAATTACCAGGTAATTACTATGTGACTCGCGTTTAATCCTAAGCTGATATCTAACTAAGGAAGTTGCTGACAGAGATGAGGAAATTGTACAAGTTATAAAGTTATAAAGTTTGTTTGCTCAAGTGTCTTGGGAAAAGCACAAAACTCTTATTCTATCCATGTCTATGAATGTGGATTGTTTATGATTGAATCACTATTCTATAATGACATGAAGCACAATATGCATTATCTGTGTGTGTGTGTGTGTGTTATCCATGTGCAAAATAACACACACTGGTTAAGTAGGGTAAATGCGTCATGCGAGTATGAGAACATGGGACATTACTGGTGAAAGTAAGGCAACAAAGAATAAGGTTTGTTTTTAAACAGTGAAATGGTTTCAGAGTCATTTTTATGATTCCAGAGCCAAATCATACTGACAACAGCATAAAGAAAGCAACTCACAGCTATGTGGCACAGGGCATTGCATCTTAACATGATATTTGTGAATTTGTGAAGGGTGATGGGTCACGATTTCACAATAAAACCATAGTTAAAAAGAAAGTGAAAACGCAAGGCTTCCTGTTTTACTATTATTTATCCTGGTCAGAGTAGCAGGAGAGAGTTTGAAGTGTAACCTGTGTAGCCTTAGTGTGTAACCTTAGTGGACACGCTGTACAGGGTGCTTGTTTATTACAGGGTTCCATAAATATACTACCCAATGTTCCCACTGCAAAAATGAACCCAGACCTTCAGAAAATGCCATTTCCAACAGTTTACCTTGTTTGTTTAGTTATTCATTTTAATGTCACATCAGCATTGATGGAGCAAGGGTGGACTAACCCTAGTAGGATGCCCTACAATCTGGGTTTACTAATTAAAACATCGTTGGATTCCAGAAAGAAAGGGGTAAAGCCTAGCAGTAAAGTCTGTCCAAACACATACAAATTATGTTAGATCTTCATGAAATCTTGATTATTCAACATATTCTTAAGAAAATGTGAACAATCCAAGTTCTTAGCTTTAGGTGAACTAAACAACATACAATTAAAGCCCATTTGATGCATGGATTTTGAAACTTATCTCCATCTGATAGCGTCATTCAGATAAACTGCCAAAACATAGGATATGACCTTATTAATTATATCACATGACCTTAAAAACTGTTGATAGTCATTTTGACTAGTTTGTCGTTTTGCATTTTACTAAACAACTTCAGAGCAACAAACTCTTACTTGGCATCCACGATGTCATAAAGCTTCTTGAGGAAATCAGTGTCTAGATGGTTATGTTCACTAGTGAGCGTGTGGAAATACACCATCACATATTCCTTCGCTGTGATATGGTCCATCACGTGGATAAAATATAACAAGGCCTACAGAGAGAAAGCGAAATGAAGGTTAAGTTCAACATATGGTATTAATAATGCAATATTTGTTATAAGCAATTAAATGAAAAAACAGTGTTTAACCTTTTCCATGTCAATGACGGTTATTGGTATGTTTCTGCCTACAACCACCATTACCGTTCTGCCACACATATCAACACCTGTAAACAAAAACTACGTACCATAAGAAACTAAGTATGAAAACAAGAGTCTGGCTTTCAATCTGTCTCAGTGGACCTCAGACCTCATCCTTTCATAATGCCCGTTTCACTAATCGAAATACTTAGAGGAACTTTTCTCAGCTCCTCTGTTCATGAACTGTAAAAGTAAATCAGGTTATGCACAGTTGTACATTTGGAATTAATCTAGCCAGATCATCGACAGTACAAACATAAAGAACATTGTTGAAGCCCGCCCCCTTTTGGCCAAAAAGGTGAACGCCTGAGAGAACACTGGTCAAACTACATTGCTTACAAAAATTAGGGGACTTTACAGTTTGAAATATTTGACATATTGTGAGTAAATGATACAGTTGTTTATCGTCTATATAATAATCTTTTCACAGGGTAAACATCACTGTGTCATGTCCAAAAGGTCAAAGGTCTACCCGACAAGGTAGTGGAAAAAACACAGAGCTATGAATTTGTCTGACCCACAACAAAGAGTTGAACTAAAAACTTTACTGCAGCAACCAGTACTTTGGTTACTATTTTGATCTCGAAATTGCAAAGTGAGAAAAGCAGATTACAGAATCCCCTGCTGATGTGCTCAATGAGCTGGAACTGAGGCTTCCTGCCCAGTTAGCAAATACATGCAGTGAGAAGATCCAGCACTCCCATATGTACACATGCACGTGTATGCACGCAGAGACACAGAGAGAGAGAGAGAGAGAGAGAGAGAGAGAGAGAGAGAGAGAGAGAGAGAGAGAGAGAGAGAGAGAG
>JAUZST010003884.1:0-16775 GCA_034779995.1 Parotocinclus haroldoi
TCTGCGTGGGTTTACTCCGGGTACTCCGGTTTCCTCCAACAGTCCAAAGACATGCGTGTTAGGTTAATTGGTGTCTCGGAAAAAGTGGTCCTTAGTGTGTGACTGTGCGTGTGCCCTAAGCTGGACTGGCCAGCTCGCCCGCCACCCCGTGTGGATTAAGCGGAATTTTTCGCGATACAGTGACTTTTGGTTAAAACTTTTTTTTTTTTTTTTACTTTTACACAATACCGAAGCCATTTGCAGAAATAGTATATTCAGAGAAATACATTTGGATTCATAACTAGTAGTTTTAGTTACGCAACCTACTACAACTTTGTGACGTGAGGTGAAATAAGGTTATAAAGCATTCGCTTCATTTCTAGTGCGTGCGAGCCACTCTCGCAGTGTATGAATTAAAACGACCTACCTTTCAGGCTCACCATGTTGCAGAATTGTCTTGGGAAGATGCTGAAGAGCTTCGGACATTCGTTCGTGCATGCTTCGTATTTATATTCAGATCAAAGGAAATACCTGGGTTTGGGGGGAGGGGGTGAGCGATGCGAGCGAAAGATTAAAGACTTAAAAAAAAAGCATTTCCTATATTCCTACGAATCACTTATCATGACCTGCTTTAATGACGTTTATGTCCTCTGACTCAGGAACTATGTGCACGTACACAGACGTGTGATCCAGATCTGTGTTAGGAAGATCCAGCAGATCTTGAAGCTTAAGTGAATCAAAGCTTAGTCATTCATTTTACCTATTGGGTTTTTTAGTTTTGCTTTCATGGCGGTGTCACCGCTGTTCCTCCCCAAATCAGGTCAGCGGTTTGCTTTTTACTTTTAGAAACAGACCTTAGTGTCTTCTCTCAAGGGTCAAATTAGCCCCGCAGATGAATAGCATAGGACTGCAACCTGATCCGTTCTATTCTGGATGCATTTTATTACATTTGATTCTGTTTTGTTGTAGGCGGTGTTCGTTAATATGCTTTATTTTTCAATTCAATTCAAATGTGTTCATATAGCGCTTTTTACAACGGAACATTGTCTCAAAGCAGCTTTACAATATTGTATTATCATATCGTAAAAGGCCAGTCCCAAGCTGAGCGAGCCGTGGGCGACAGCGGCGAGGAAAAACTCCCTGCAAGTAGAAGGAAGAAACCTTGGGAGGAACCAAGACTCAACAGGGGACCCGACCTCCATGGGTGGCCTAAATGTTAATTAAATAAATACTTATTAGGTATATTAAATTATAGCTAAATTATAGGTAAATAACAATTTAAATCAAATAACAAACCAATAATACAATTGAAATTAGTAGCTAAAAAAATTTACTAAATTATATCAAAGTAGATTATAAAATGAGTCCTCAGTGGGAGGTCCTTGGAAGGACATCGTCTCCTAATGTCCAAACGATGGAGGGAGTTCCTGCACTCTGGTGGGACTGGGTTCTGTTGACGAAGACCAGTAGAGCGATGCTGGAACTGGTACCGGAACATCAGCTCTGAGAGAAAAGAGAAAGTGTAGTTACTGGTGGGTTCGGAGCACAGAGGCTATTATCCATTACTGATGCCATGTGCAGCATGAAAACTCCAGCAGCACTGCTATAGCAGCATAGCTAAAGGGAGAGAACCAGAATTTAACACAGCTAAGAGGCAAGAGCCGACCTGAGCCAAGGGTCACAGTCTAAATCTAACTAAAAACCTGAGTAAACGAGAATGTTTTTAGCCTATGCGTCATAGCATATGTTTTGTTACAATTCATTTCGTCCACTTCGCCCACACCCGTGTTTTTGCTTCCACATGCAGTTCCTATTAAAACCTGCTATTTACCTGAGTAGAGACTTTGTGTTCTGTACCTGCACCAAGACTTCTAACTGCGATTCAAACTTAATGATGTAATATTAAGCTGTGCAGGTGGTGGTTAAAGGTCTGGCGTCTTGGCCAGAACAGGGATTTGAACTCACGGTCTTCTTAACAGGGGGATTCCAGAACCTTAGACACTAAGCCATGAATGGCCGCTAGGTAGGAAGCCTGACCCTGGAGTTCCCAGTGCAAATCTAACTGCTACTCTGAAATTAACATCTTAAACACTCCCCAGTGTCAAATAAAACCTCGTCGAGCTTGTTTAACATCCTGTTGACTTTGCCGACCAGTGGAAATATAAACATAATATTATACTCGGTCGTCTGGCCACTTTTATGGGCTAATATAAATATAATGGGATCCCACAGACACTCATATATGAGCCATTCTACCATGTGGGTTACTGGCACCTTTGATAGCTCAGTTGTTTTCCGTATGGTCTCCGGGTAGCCTTTCCCAGTATCTAATGGGCTCACCATTATTTCCAGTCGTCAGTGAACTGGCCTGGTCAAATAGAGATTTAGATGGATTAAGCCTAAAATCTTGAGCTGGCCTTGTGGCTTGATCGTTTATTTTCAGTTCTGTCACTGCCTGCTTCAGACATTGTACCTCTTGGCATCTGATCACTTTAGTTAATGTGCAAAGGTACTAAAAGGAATTTTAGTTTGATGCAGGTGTACGCATCATTCATTCATTCATTCATTCATTATCTTCCGCGGGGTCGCCGGCCAGCCGGTGCCCACCCGGCAACTCTGGGCAGGAACAACCCTAGACAGGGCGCCAATCCATCGTAGAGCACCCACGCGCACACACACATTCATGCACACAGTCACACACTAAGGGCCACTTTTAGAGACACCAGTTAACCTAACACCCGTGTTTGGACTGAGGGAGGAAATCGGAGTACCCTGAGTAAACCCACGCAGACGAGAGGAGAACATGCCGATTTCCTTTTCGCTTTCTTTCCAGTGGAAATAACGGAACTGCAAAATCTACAAACAGCTGCCAGGTCTGTCCTTATACCCTCTCGCTAGACAGAGATGGGCTAATGAGCTGTAACAACTGCATCAAATTGTCCCACCGGGTTTGGGCGTGCATGGCGCAAAGCGAGCCCACCAGCGATGAAGGTAAGTCGATGTGCCTGCATGTGTAGGACGTGAGGAGAAACGTTCCCCTGCAGCGCTTTCAAGACAGAGACTCTTGAAGACAGTAGACAGTCTGAAATCAAGCCTGACTCAGAGCTGCATGATGTTTTAGGTGATTGCGGCAGATCCCAGAAGGCCGATGCTCTTGCGATAATTGTGTCCTTCAAGATGACAAAGAGAAACGAAAGCATGTAGATGAACTGAGCATTTTAGATGGAATGCCTGCTGAGTGCCAGGCTTGAATTTCCGTTTGAAACTAGGTACGACCACTAGAGAAAAAGGACAATTATCCTGAATTCGTCATACTTTACCATGATACACAATATTGTATTGTATATATTGTATGAGTGCCTTCCAGCTGTCTCATGTGGTACATGGTAGTGCTGGGAATCGAACCCTGGACCTTCGGCTCAGTAACGTAGGAGCTCAGCTGGTTTACCAATACAGTTATTTAGATCATTTTCGGATATATCCATATTGACTTCCGTTTGAGGAAAAACACAACTTAGAAACGCTAATTAACAGTCATTAACGCCATCAGCCGGGATGTGAACGCTCAGCCTGCTGGTCAGCCATAAAGTACCTTGAGGCACTGAGCCACCCCTGCCTTGGCGTCTGTTATAGGCATTTTTAATAATGGATATTTAATTAAAATCTCAGCTCCACAGCAATCGATCATCTTTAAAGGCGGACATTTCCGTTCACTTTTGCATACACAACAGTAAAAAGCGAGGCCATGCATTTGCATTTTTTTGAAGCACCTTTTCCCTCCAAATCATATCGAGGTGACACCAAGCCAAGAAGAAAAGTGGACAACAATCTAAAGAGAAACAAAGTGGCAAGTGGGAAACTGTAACGACATCTATTCCCACTTCTCTCCCTCTCGCCCTCGCACGTTTTAGAACATTTTGCTTCCGAACGACTGGATTACAGATAATTAATTGCGAAAGCGACAAGTCCTTCACAGCTCACGAGAGACCAATCAGACGAGGGCAGTCAAAGACACAGCGCTGCTCTCCCGTTTCTCATCGTACCTGTTAAGATCGAGATTCGTTCGGATTCACGGCACTCATTACTACATCACTTTCGGAAGAAACTGCCATCTAACGTTAAAGTTGCATGAGCAGGATGTTTAGAAAGTGAGTCCCACTTTAACAGTGTTAATTACAGCATGTCTGTAACGTGGGGCACACGATGAGGCGATTTAATGAAATATTTTGAGAGGATTGAAAGCAGTCTCTCCTGTCCGTGCTTGGCGAGTAAGACATTTATTAAAGTGGCGCTGTTATTAAAGTAAAGACACCATGTATAATATAAAAAACAACGGCAACATAAGAACAATAATAATAATAATAACAACAATTATTTACATATATCATTAAGTATCCATAATAGCAATAACAGCAACAAGGTCCCGGGTTCAGTCCCAGGGCGGAGCGGCCTGGGTCCTTCCCGTGTCTGCGTGGGTTTACTCCGGGTACTCCGGTTTCCTCCTACAGTCCAAAGACATGCGTGTGAGGTTAATTGGTGTCTCTAAAGTGGCCTACGATGGATTGGTGCATCATCGTCAGAGTTGCCGGGTGGGCACCGGCTTTCCCGCGACCCCGTGTGGATTAAACGGAAGATAACGAACGAATAAGAGCAGGTCGCCAAATATACAAAAAATCATCAATTATACAGTTTGGAGTTGCCAGACCCGATTTCTAAGCCTGATTTGAAACGTTTGGGCAAAACAACATTGGCATCATAGAATATCACATGGCATTGATTGACAGATGGTGATTCTGAAGAATGGGTACGAGTACATCTGGTCTGCATCCGTTTGCTTGGCACAGTGTTGACATTTCTGAGATATGAGATCAGTTTTTGCTGCTGCATATATTGATTGATTCTGTTATTATTATTATTATTATTTCGCCCCGTCATGTCTGTAATGGCTTTTATTTTCCTGGTCGACTCCTTTAGCAGTCTATAGTCCCAGCTCATAAATGAAATTGTTGGATCCACCTTGAACCAGTGCCCAGAACGAAAGCTGTCGGATATCACAAGATGAAAGACCTTCCGCATCTGTGCTCTGTCACAGCAAAGCCAGCGCCAGCCTCTAAGTTTGTCCAGCAACTTAAACCAGTTAACACGAACCACCGGTGTTTGGCATTCATGTCTTATCAGACTTTTCCCTGAGCTAAACTTGGCGGGTGGCCAACTACTGGCGGCAGGAGCTTCCATGAACATGAAACAATGTCAGTTGGAATTCGAGTTGCCTCCGTTCTTCTGTGGTCACCCCAGCGAAAAAGGATGCGGACCAAACACATCTCATGGTTATTACGGGCAGATCTGAGTGACATCCAGACCGTGCCCTAAAGCTCGAGCTAAATATTAGTCATTCGGAGAAACCGGTTTCAAAACAGATCCTTCCGATAGTTGTGACAGTAGGGACATTTAGCATGATCTCCAATAATGACAAATAATGTCCACTTCCAAACTAAAGTTACGCTCTGTTATACTGCCTTATTGGCGTGTCCTAATATTTTTGCGTGAGACGATTTTCCTCTGAAAGAGACGTCGAGCCAGTTTGACAGCAAGGTCCGTTTCTTTCTGTTAAAACGCACCCGCATAATAAATGTCTGCTGCCAGGAGCACTGCTTGCGGTCGTCCATTATAACGCACTTAAATTTACCCTCATTCATCTTTTACTCTTGCAATGCAGAGCGAAGTCCCTCAGCACAGATGCCAGGTGACACCAACGGCATCCAGTGGTGCTCTGTGTTCGCTGGGGTAAATCAAAACATGGTCACGTTGGAATAGGCTCGTGGATTCGACCCTCTGTAGCAAAGCAGATCTTATATACCAGAGATTCCACTTGCATACGTCCCAGCGTTCAAACCAAACGACACATCCCATAATCAAATATGGCCTCGTTTTTGTGAGCAGTGTATTCTACTGATATTTACATCTATTCAAGCCTAACCGAAGAAAAAGTATTGGAACAAGGTTAATATAGCCTCTTCTGGACCTAGAAGAAAGTGAACAATACAAAATTGCTTCTAGCTCCTTATTTTCTAGCTTCTTCCCTTCAGAGTCTGTCATTTTCTTTTCTTTTTTTTTTTTTTGGGGGTGATTCAGTAAGTGACGCATTACGATGACCTACATGCAAGATGATAAAAGCATGACTCGGGTACTGAATCATCAACGTGAGACAGAAACGTGAAATAGCCCGAAAGTTTGTGGACGCCCATTTAGCAATGCTCTGTTCACTGCTCCTGAAACTTGGGCATTTATTGATCCAAAATCGTCTGTATTGTTAAAGCAGCGAGTGCACGGTCGTGCACTAGACACCCAGAGAGGCGTGGGCTTCAGCGAGTGTCTGGTAGCTCTGGATCTGTGACTTCGAAGAAGATTTGAGAGGGACGCTTGAGGTTCATGAACGAGATATTTGAGGACTTTGGTTGGTAATATATCCCCGTTTAACCTCAATCATGTCATAGGAAGAAGAAGAGGGAAGGCTGCCGTAGCAGCAGAAGCATCCTTATGGCATGTTCCATCCATCCATTAGCTTCCGCTTAATCCGCACAGGGTCTGGGCACAAGGGCAGAAACAACCCTAGACGGGGCGCCAATCCATCCTAGGGCTCACAGTCACGCACACAGTCACACAGTAAGGGCCACTTTAGAGACACTAATTACCCTAACACGCATGTCTTTGGACTTTAGGACCCAGGCCGTTCTACCCTGGCATTGAACTTCTTGCCGTGAGGCAGCGGTGCCACCCCACCGAGGCCCCGTGCCGCCCCTTAGAGCATGCTTTTTTAATGTAATATTCAATACTAACGTTATAAGTCTATGTCCACAAACCTTTGGCTACATAATGGACAGTTCTTGGTCATATATCCTACAGTGATACATATGGAAACGAAAGTTTCTGAAAGTGAGAAGGCGACGTTGAGGTCAGGAATCTCGCACTGTGCTATAACGAGCCAGTAGGAGCACAACAAATTAATTATTAAAAGTCTTTACATTATAACATGCAGAGAGCTTAGTGGCCCACATCATTCAACTAACAAGTCTGATTAGCTAAAAAGGACATAACACTTACTGTCTCTCTCGCTCTCTCTCTCACACACACAAGCACTTCCATGCAGAGCGCTTTCTATAATTCATGCGCCGAGGGACTTACAAGGGTGAACATCTCTATTTTCAGATGACTACAGATTTCCCCATTACCCCCCTCCTCCTCCCTGTACTCTAGGCTTGGACTGGCTTTAATTATTGTAGTGCAACATAGCAGGAAAAGAGTTCTTTTGCGTCACCCAGTTCTGGCAATTTCACAATGCATATTCGTGCGTTCGGTACTAAACTGTTGTCTCATGGCAGTCGGATTCGCATGCGGCACACTGCGTGACACCCCAGTTGCTTTGAAATGAATGACGACTCCTATTTTTTGAATGCAGACGTCAACAAAAGGGGAGAACATCACCGTTTTCGGGTGCCTGCATCACGGAATGCCGCTGGCCCTTCGAGACAATTCCTCCATCAAATGCGAATCAGGTAAGCAGCTTTTGTGGTTAAATACACTGCCTACAAACAACGAGGGGGTAATGGATTGGCGGACAGCATATCTGGCCCACCCGGCAACTCTGGGCGCAAGGCCAGGAACAACCCTAAATGGGACGGCAATCCATCGTAGGGCACACACGCACGCACGGACACTAAGAACCACTTTTTAGAGGCACCAATTAACGTGTGCATTCGGAACGTGGGAGGAAACCGGAGTATTCGGAGTAAACCCACAAAGACACGGGGAGGACATGCAGACTACACACAGAAAGGACCCAGGCCCCTCCTCCCTGGGATTGAACCCGCGACCTTGTTGCTTGATTAAATCATGAGGAGAGAACATGATCCTTAATAGCCTTATGAGAGTCCAAATTCTTATTGGTAAATTAAAGTGCAGGGCATAGCCTAGGTATTTTCCTAGCTGAAGCTGGTGCAGAGTAATACTCTTTTCACCCTCCGGGGGCGCTAGTGAGAGCTACAATGCTCACAAAAACGAGGGGATATTTCTAAATAAATATGAAGAGGATCCCACAAGAACTGCTGGGCAATCTTATCCTGTTTACGTCCCATCACTGCCGGTGTGTTTCGGCACTCTTGGGTGACCATACACCGTCCTGAACAGCCAACGTGGGGGCACTCCGTTCCAGTTCGACATGCTCCTGTTCACCGCACGAATATCACTTGCTACTCAATCACCGTAATTGAGTTTGGATCTGAACAATTTTATTTGACTTTTCATTTGCTTTTCTGGTGATTTTGTTCAACGAAATATCTTGAAATATCACCTCATTTTCGGGAGCTGTACATTTGATATTTTAAACAAAAGTGTGTTGAGTAAGGACAGAGTTTGCGTGCTTGTGTTACTACGATCCTGGCTTTCTAAGCAAAGCATGCACTCTTGTCTCTGCACCACTAATCAATTCAAGTGATTGCACGCTTAGAAGGAGGGGCTCTGTAAATGGCGGGAAGAAAAAAAAAAATCAAAACAGGCTCAGCTCAAAATGGCAACTACAAACGCAAAATGGAGCTGAAAATGTCTCCCCAAAATGCTCTTCCCAACTGAGATCTCCAAAACTCAGACAAATCTTTCTTACATAAACTTAATTATTTCTCCATTGCTTACTAGTCCTTCCCTTTACATCGTTTCAGCATTTTTTTCCCCTTTACATTTCCATTTTCCCCACCAAACCTTCCCCTCTTTCCACATTTCACTCCCTTTTTTTTATTTTTTTTTTTCCTTTTCTTTCTCTTTCCTCTCAGACACTCAAACACACCTTTTACCCGTGGCATCTATCAGAAAGAAGCCACGCTGATGCTGGAGCTTGGCTAGTTTATAAATCGTGTCAACCAGGTGAAGCTCATAATCACTAATTGCCTAGCACGAGCTAGCCCACGTGACCGTGCTGTGCCTTCTGGGTGGTGTAGTTCAAAGGGCTGCCTGTTTTGACCACACAGAGCTCCTCTGCTGCCCTCTGGTGGTGTCTACAGATGCTGCCAGTGCGCTGACAGGTTCATAAAAGTGTTTGTAAATGTAGAGAATGAATCGAGAGTTTACGGGTGATGTTAAAGCATAGCTAAATCGCAGCTGTTCTTGCAGTCTAAGCTGAGCAGAATGATCGGGGTGGGCTATACTGCTTTAGGAGGTCGATAAGATATGCCAGAGCTAAGTCACGCAGGGTTGGACGTCATAACCTTTGTGGAAATGCTATAACTAACAGACAACTGAGCACGACTGGGGTCATTTGGTCCTTCAGCTCTTGTGGCTTGGTAACACTGGTTCTTAACACACTTTCTTCATGTTTTCTCTGCCTACACCAATTGAATTTCAGGACGAACCCCAGGATAATTTAGTCTGGATGCTTTTTCTAAAAGGCAGTTGCTGCGTCCGTCTCTCTCATATATCATTCTGAAATACAAGCAAAGCCACAACTGCCATAACTGACACATTCATTCTTATCTGTCTTCCCAATCTTGCAACTTGTCCAGAGTCGATTTCAGGGTTCCTTCTATCAGTGAACATCACCACCAACATCACCAAGCTGCGCATCCCATACCCTCAGACTGGAACCTGGTATCTCAGCCTCCGATCTCTGCGTTCTACCGAGCACGGGTGAGCTTAACAAGATCTAACAGATCTTCACTTCATCATTTAGGGTGCGTCCTTGCTTACAGCCGCTCTGGGAAGGTTTTGCCCAACGGTCCCGCAGTAGTAGCTTGGAGGAGATGGGATTTGTACCGAGGATCCATGGTCCACTGAGATTACGATAGACTACGATAGGAGCTTTATGGACTTTACACTAACGAAAGCATTGAGATGTCTCGGAGCTAGAGAATGTTCTTCAGTACCTTCTCTCCAAGGCTGGTGCCTGGGAAACAGACTGTTTTGACAGCTAGCAAGGTCAGACTTTTTTGCCCGTTGCACAACCCTAATGCAAATGAGATACAGTTCAGGCCAAGTGTGAATTCATGATTTAAATTTAACCGCAGTGGGGAAAAAGGTAGGCTGTCTATTTGAGGAAGATATGGTTCATGTGGCTGTTGTTTGATTGATTGTTCTGGCTTACCATGCTCACTGCTCACCACGGAGGTCTGCTTGAAACCGTCGGAAATATAAATAAGTAACGATTGCTATCTTCCGCAGGTTCGAGGCGTGCAACGTAACAGCAGAGGTGTATCTTCGGTCCTATCTGACCCCATGCATCAACGACTGTGGGACTTATGGCCAGTGCAAGCTGCTCCGCACCAACAACTACCTTTACGCTGCATGCGAGTGCAAAGCAGGTGAGCTGGAAAAATGGTCTGAATTGTCAACGCCCAGTCGTAGATTCATTCAAAATCCTCGTTATTTAAAAGGCCTTAGGGGTGGGAATCTCCAGGCAACTCACGATTCGATTCGATTCAGAGGGCAACGATTGTCGATGCATCTCCATTGTTTTTTTTTTCTCGATACATCTTTTTTTCTTTATCACGTGACCGCTGGAAACAAATCCAGGAGGAATTTCATTCCGATATTTTGTACTCGCAAAGCAAATGGAAGCAATTTTACCATAGTCCAAAAACCATATGAACAAATAATCAAGTATCTGCCCTTGTATGTAAATAAATGAGGTCAACGTTCCTGAGCGTAGACTCAAAATCCCGAGGATTAAACCAATAAGCTAAATGATGCAGAACACAAATTCAGCTTTGCCGAGTGAAAAAGAACTAATTGTCGTCTGCAGAAAGAAGAGTCAAAATGCTGAACTGTGTAAATAATAACAGCACTCAACATAGAACATAGAACATGAATGAAATGATACCAACGAGGGACAGTGCTAACGAGCTCGATTGTTGATTTTGTGAATCAATTCAGAACCGTTATCGTCCGTATCGCCATGCATCTGAAAGTCGAATTTTTCCCCGCACCCCTAGCGGGCCTGATATTTCTAGCTTTGTCACAACACGCCGCTTTCCATTGCAATCAGTCTAAAGGTTAAGATTATTTTAATAGCCAAATCTTTCCCAATTTCCCCGTAATCACCCCTCGACATCCGAACGGCAATCAGCGCTAATTGCCAGGTTAAGTTCAATGATTAATCCACATGTATGTCAGTCATGTCGCTGCTTATATTAAGAGATCACCAGCAAAATAGATGCTTAATTACAGAACATGCGATAATGCTGCGAATATGCAAATCGAGGCCTCTCAATTAGCTTCCAATTAGAGATCCTCTTGTTTCTCACATTGTGTTTCTCCCTCTGGATTCAGAATTACGATCTCCATTGTGAGTCGTTTAAAAAACAACTCCCCCTTTTAATGGATGTGTGCAGGCAAACATCTGGCCTTGAAAGATTTCCCCTTTTAATCTGGAGAAGGAGCGCTCTGATTTCCTATATATGCACAACCTTTCTTCTCAAGTGTCTGAGAGAGCACTGACTCTGATTGTCTCTTTTAACACTCAATTAGTCCTGAATCGGGCTGTGCAGCGGCGGGGGGAGGGGGCCGCTCTTTTTGGAACGTGCTGATTAGGCGAGCGAATGCGTGACTTTTGAAAGAAGTGTTGCACCTGCTTTGCACAGTGTTTACATCGCGGCAGGCTTACGGGACCCAGTCTATATTTATGAACCTGTTTACATGAACGTGGACCAACTAACGAACGGCTGTTTGTTGTTTGCGCGGGTCGTGCGGTTCTTTCATTTCTGCACCGTTTCGTTCGAGTCAACCTTCATGGGCTTGTGCACTGCAGAAGAAATTGCTCCCATTGGGAAAAATGGTCCCATTTTTGCTATGACTCCGAATCACAATTGATTCCTGACATGAGGTTTTATGGCTTCGTCCAGGCAATGCACATAAATACAGCGCTCCCTCATTAATGGCGGGGGGGGTTACGTTCCAGGACCACCCGCGATAAACGAAAATACGCAAAGTAGGGACGCTCTATTTATTGAAGTATTTCTACACTATTTTAGCGGTAGAACTCGCAGAACGTTTGGGTTTCATCGTAGGGCTTGAATGAATTCGGTCCATAATGAAACTTTCCCAAACAGAGAACACAAAACCGCAGATAAAAACGAGTAGAGACTCAGGCGGCCGACGCTCTGGTCTTACTTCTCGTTTTTGGTGAGTATTCATCCGCTGAGTAAATTCTCTACTAACTGTAAATCGTAATATTTTCTGATTTATAACATTCCTTTATTGTTAGTATTAAGATTTGTAATATATTGTTTTATAAATGTTGTGATTTTTTTATGTCAAAGTTCATCAAACACATGTATATTTATACGTTAACTATACCACACGTACAAAATCCGCAATTTAGTTTTTCCATTCTGTACATATTTTTTTGAAAACCCGCGATGCACCGAGACCGCGAAGTGGCGAGGGAGCACTGCGTATAAAATATGAGAACAAATGATAAAAATGATAATAAATATGTGCTACCGGTTTGACTGAGCACTTCAATTTCAAGTTCCAGTCCACGCAAAATAGTTCAACAATACCAGGATAAAGCTAAAAGCATCAGTACTTAATAAATACATCGATTTCTTACAGCTGGCAACCGTCTTCCCACTGAGCAAAGACACCACGGAAGGACGTCAATACCAAAACGTCTTTGCCAGACGAAGACATCTTATACTGACGTTCGAATTATTTCAACAACATGCATTTAAAAGTATGGAAAGTCGATGGAGTCCAGAGTCAACGTTTTCCAACGTCTTTTTAAAACGTATGCAAAGTCCAATACAATAAACAATCAAATATAAATATAGAAAGAAACTATTTATACAGACATCCAACTCGGGTCCTTGACAGACGTTCAGACAGTGGACCTATTTTGTACGTCCAACACACGTGCAAGAGTTGCTTCTGGACCGACCGACGTGATCCGGCCACGATTTGAACGTCCTTTTGACGTCGTGTGTTCGCCAGGACGTTTCCCTTCAAATAGTCCAACAGCTTGTTAATGTCTCTCCCACAAATTTTTCAAACGCAGATAACAAGATGATTCCGTAATCGTATCCTCTGCTTGATCTGGAAAAAATATGGCACTCATAAAAATAATTTTGAGGTAGTTTTTGAGATGTGCTTCACGATGCCATTACGTTCAGCTGTTAACGAAAATGTGAAACACCTAAAAATCTAGGTGAATTCAGTAAGCTCATGCCCAAACACTCAAAAGCCGAGATCTGACCCCATTCTAGTTGTAGCTTGGGAACCTTTCAGGAACCATTCACGTTATCTTCGCTTATGTCTTCCAGGCTGGGATGGCTGGGGTTGTACGGACAACACTGAAGCTTATTCATATGGATTTCAGTTACTGTCCACCCTGCTGCTCTGTCTGAGCAACCTGATGTTTGTACCTCCCGTGGCTATTGCTATCCGCAGTCATTACCTGCTGGAGGCCTCGGTCTACATCTTCACAATGTTCTTCTCTACTGTGAGTGTTTCTAAACGGCCGCATTACGCAGCCTTCGCATTATTTTACAAACGCTCTTAGATGTATCTTAGATGTACTGGTTGTCTTTCGACTGACTTACGTGGGTTAAACGTATTTACGTGACATATTCTGACGTTTGGTCAGCAGCTGTTTAGGACAAGGTAAGTGTGGAGTCCATGGTAGCCGGCACTGTTTGATTTTCTCTAGTTTTCTTGTCGTTGTTGTTGCGTGTCTTCCGGTCATTTTCCTGCTACGGTATGAATCCTTCCCAACGAAGATTCCAGTATTTCTACAAAGTGAGTTCTAAGAGGTTTGGCTCCCACCGTAAACAAGGCTGTAAATAAAATTTAAAGCCATTTTTATCCATGGATGAAGCCGGTGTGAAGCAGCAGAATTACTGCTACATTATATACCATTTAAGGCCATATCAGATCACGTTAAAACTCGCGTAAACATTGCGTGACGTTCTGGGAGCAAACCTTTGCTTAAATAAAGCCACGCTTTCGCCCTGATGCTTTTTGGTTCTGGCCAGTCTGAACCCAATGGAGATCCGGTTCAAGCAACCTCATGACTGTGGAAGATGGTATGTAAAGAAAGCCTTCATTATAAAAAAAATCCATTATAAAAAGATCATTTTTCTCTCTCTCTCTCTCTCTCTCTCTCTCTGTCTCTCTCCAGTTCTACCATGCCTGTGATCAGCCTGGCATTGTGGTGTTCTGCATTATGGAGTACGACGTGCTGCAGTTCTGTGATTTTCTCGGCTCCCTCATGTCCGTGTGGGTCACAGTCATTGCCATGGCCAGGCTCAAATCCATAATCAAACAGGTGACTCGACATTTTTACGCGGTTGCTTTAACGCAGTGGTGCGTCTCACTTTAATAACCCATCCAGTAACGTCCAGCCGTTCCGACGACGGTAACGGGGAGAGGGTCCTGCGCGGAGCATCTTAGCCAGTCTTCATTTAATGCTTATGACAACGATATTAATATGTGACGATCAGTCTTAGCACTTAAGGGTCGTCTCACTGTGTCTACGTGCCATTCTTGGCGTTCGTTATGAGCTTTTGCTCAGTCTGAGGCAGTCAGCAGTGAAAGAGAATTAGAGAGACACAATAATGGAAGGAGATTAATAAGTATGCCGAGAAGACAGAGGGAAATGACATTGTGTACGGTGGGGGGCGGGGTCGGGTAGGGGAGCTGGGGTATTTGCCTATATGCTCCTGCCTGAATGATCCTAGCGTTGAGGGTGTTGTCACAGTCGCAGTTGGAAAGCATGTGTTAGCAATAATTGGTATAAAAAAAGATCACCATTTCCATTAGTATCCATACAGCTGTGGGTTACTTTGAGAAAACAGGACACAGGTCGACTAGTGACTAACTTAAGATCCTGTTTTGCAGGTGCTGTACTTGCTGGGGGCAATGTCTCTGTCCATGGCCCTCCAGCTGGACCGTCATGGCCTGTGGAACCTTCTAGGCCCCAGCCTCTTTGCCTTGGGTATAATGGCCATTGCCTGGGTAAGAACAATTTAATACGCCGAAGGAATATTTAATGTTTGGCAGGATAACTAATAATTTACAGAAGTGGTGTGTGTGTGTGTGTGTGTGTGTGTGTGTGTGTGTGGTCCCCTAGGGGGCACGGGACTATTAAAGGGGTTCAGCAAGTAATACAATTTTATGCCACTGCTGAGATGAGCAAAAGCATCCAAATTCTGAGAACCAACTATACTTTTGTAGTAACTGCTGCTAAGTGCACTCACGTTTACGATGCTTTTGCTCTAAACCCTAAAGACGACTATAAATTGCTTATGCCGAGTATAAGGACCGTCTCGTCTCAGCCGTCACCTCCGCACAACAACGCAACCTTGATTTGTTGGGTCGTTTCGAGTCGTTCGGTCCAGCACATGGCCATTTCCCTTGCACGCTTTAGCACTAAACATTGCGGCATTTATTTTTTTTTTATTTTTTATTTTTGCCGGGTCAGGAGCGCTAGCTTGCAGGCTAAGATAAACGAAGGGCACTGACATTACTTTATACAGACCGCATTAGTCATGCCTTTATAGTCCCATTACCAGGCGGCTTGTTCTTTCTCTATCACCATAATGTGTTTCCTGAAGTGAGCAGATAAAAAGTAATGGGTGTTGAGAGAGGAGAGGATTTAGCTGTAGCCCCTGACACAAGGATTTGATGTGATCAGTGGCGTGAGAGAAGCCTCCCTCGAGCAGAACACAGAGGCAGAGGTAGAACGGCGGCATCGGCGACGGGCATAAATCATTCACCGCACGCGGCGACCCGGCGCACGGATCGATGCAGCGCGAGAGAAAGAAAGAAAATGGCAAAAGTTCAAAGTTCATCACCTGTTTATGTGGGAATTTTGAATAAGGTGTACGCAGTGTTGGAGCCGGGAGGCGTCTAACGTTTGATTACACCGAAATGATTTTCTACAGAAAGTCTTTTTTTTTTGGAGCAACTTTCACACATTCACACAGTGTAGTTGCAGCACAGGGTCGTATACCCCGCTCACAAAAACCAGGGGATATTTCCAAATGAATATTGAGGCGATTCAATTTGATTTGACGTGATTTTCTTGAGAAAACTCACCAGAAAAGTCAAGGAAAGTTGTTCGATTAAGATAATGTTTTTATCAACCTTACATACAAAGTGTTTTGAAAAGCCCTGGTCTTCAGCCCTGATTGCGGGTGAAACAAACGAGCTGATGGTTGAGTGTTTAGCCCAAGTTAACGACACAGCTAGTAGTAGAGTGATGCTATGGAACGTTTTTATTGCATATCCCTTAAGCACAGATACTTTCTCGTAATTACGATATACTTTATGATTATTATTGTGTCAATATACCCTTTTTAAAGTAACACCGCTAGAACACACACAAACACAGAGAGAGAGAGCATCGCTAGGACACACACACACAGACACACACACAAACATAAAAGGCTAAAGGCTGAGCTATTAACTCACAAAGGATACACAGAATAACAAGAAAACAGCTAACGGCAAAGCTAACAAACAGACAGGAGATCACAGAGCTAACTACAAACACACGGGAGTAAACTATGCTGACAAAAATAAAAGATAACCTTAAGGAAGATGAAAAATACAAACCATAGGTGAACATAGAAGGTAAGCTGGAGATGAGAATAAGCAAACGGGTCAAACTGGGGAGGACCTGTCAGCAACAGAGAGAGAGAGAGAGAGAGAGAGAGAGAGGAGAGAGGAAGAGAGTAGAGAGAGGAAGAGAGAGAGAGGGGGGAGAGAGAGGAAGAGAGTAGAGAGAGGAAGAGAGTAGAGAGAGGAAGAGAGAG
>JAUZST010003885.1:0-16775 GCA_034779995.1 Parotocinclus haroldoi
ACACACACACACACACACACACACACACACACACACACACACACACACACACACACACACACACACACACTGACACTTTACAGATGCCAACAGACCAAATGTTTTACTTTGAAATTTGGTAGGAAACGAGAACCCCCCAAAATCTTCCACAGAAACAGGGAGAACATGCAAACCCCACACGGACAATGGCCAGGCCTGGACATGAACCTCCCTCTCTGGAGCTGTGAGGCAACAAGACGAAATCATGGAGGAGCTGGTTGTGTCTGAAGGAAGGGAGGAGACCAGGATAAGCGGTGTCAAAACCATGTTAAATAGAAAACAATGCGTTCAATGGAAAAGAGCTATTATTAACTTTTACTTTTTAATTTGAGGAATCCCGTGTAGCTCAATGGAAGCTCGATGTTGAAAAGTAAACTGAATTCACATACTTTTTCCATCACACCAGACACGAGAACGTCAAAAAACAAACGTTTGTTTTAATAGTTTAGTTTAGTCCCATTTGTGTGGTAACTTTTTCTACCTCTTTTGGAGATTAAAACGATTTTCAGGTTTAATCGCTAAAGTTAATAATAAAGTTAGTAATAGGAGTATCAGAGTGGTCATTCATTAAGTGTAGAGGATTGTGGAGCAGATGAAGGCAGTGTGAAGTGCTTCAGGCAGGATGGAGTCTGTTCTCCAGTTTTATCAGCTCCAAACACACACAGGAATTCCGGTTTGGGGACTGACCGTCCGATTCCTAGCTTCCACAGGAAGGCAGAATAAAAAGCGGATCATCATTGAGTAAGGAGGTTCAGTTCAGCACACAGAGGCTACAAGACAAACCAAAAGCTTCTCCACAGCATGAAAGGACATAGATAGTTGTGCTTTGCTGCTTTCTAACCTGAAGAGGAGATCCGCTGCTGTACTGACAGGTACTAAGACCTAAATAGTATCTTTTTTTTTTTTTTTTTTTTTTTTAACAGATTTGGTTTAATAAAAGGCGTTAGCTCACTGCCATTTTATATATATATATTAACAAAAACTACTACTAATACGACTGAATATTTCCTACACAAACTACTGTATAGAATAAGTGATATTACAACGTTGCATGCAACCGACGTTTTCTCCTCGAATTAGTCTCCTCTTAGCACAAAAACGTGACCGTTATAAGTCATTAATAATTCATTATCTGTTAAGTTCTATTAAAATATGTAGTAGAATACATAATGCATGCATTTAAACTGCTTGATCGAAGCTCGTTTTTTGTTTCTCAAAAAAAAGTGCATGTTAAAAATGTCTCCACCTTGTGGCCATGTCGGATACAAAGCTTTTATGTTTTTTGTTTATTTATTTAGTAATAAATAAGACATGTATAAAATAGTATATATATAAAATAATATATATATACATATATATTTAAACGAACAAAGAATATGTCAAACATTTTACGATGTCATTTTACATTTATACGTCAGCCAATACCTATGTAAGGAAAGCGACTCTTCTTATTAATATTTTAATTAGTATTGATAATAAGTTTTCTATGGATAGTGCCACCAGCTCATTTTGGCCTTGAACAGTTTCAGGGTACCATTCTTGCCTTTGGTTGTGGGCTGTGTTGAGTTTGGTATGTTCTCCTCGTGCCTGTGCGGTTTATTATTGCGCATGAAACTATTGGCTACTCTAACTTTGTCCCTGTGTGTGTGTGTTTGATGCTGTTCAGTGGAGTGCCATCCTGTTTAGGGTGTGTTCCCTGGATGGCGTTCAGTGAGAACAAAAGAGAATCGTCATCTGATCCATGTTTGCAGAGCATAAATCATTTATTATTATTATTATTATTATTCTGAAGCCACACTGCTTGCGACAATGTAATATTTGAAGGTAAAAGGTCACATTTCACTCAGTAAAAACTATTTTTAATTTTATAACAGGTCCTTAAAGTTGACACGGCGATGATGTGGGATTCACACAAAGGAGAAGGACGTGGCCTGCATCCCAGCACATTATTACTTTTGGTACGCGCTAGGCCTGCCTCAAACTCGTACCGTGAGTAATAATGCACTGTGGCAGGCAATAAGCTACAGCTCTAAAGTGGCCATCATGAAGAACCTCTACCTGCATCCAGGCGTTCTAGTCTTCATTATTTCATGTGTTTGTGTGTTTATGTTAGTAATTTACATTTATTTAGTGTAGCATCAGTGAGTTTGTATTCCTTTGGAGACATGTCTAATTATTAATTATATAATGCACCTCAGATCCAGAGATCCCCGGTTCGATTCCATCATCGGACTCCTTTGTGTGGAATTTGCATGATCTCCCCATATCTGTGTTGGTTTACACCCAAATTCCAAAGCATGTT
The DNA here is from genome assembly GCA_034779995.1 of Parotocinclus haroldoi. Lineage (NCBI taxonomy): Eukaryota > Metazoa > Chordata > Actinopteri > Siluriformes > Loricariidae > Parotocinclus > Parotocinclus haroldoi. The sequence continues at coordinate 2,342 of JAUZST010003885.1, forward strand.
AGTTCATTTTGGAGGCCCTTAATTTAAATTGACCCTGCATGAACGTGTAAATCTGGAAAACCTTGCTCCTGTATTGCCGAATTGCCGTTGGTGTTAGTGCAATGAAATGAGAGAAAAAAATTCAGTGGAGGGAGGGAGGGAGGGAGGGAGGGAGGGATTGTGTTCTTACATTCATCAAATTGGAATTTCTATTTATGTTATGCCGTAAAAAAAATAATAAAATGAAAATGTAATGACTTAATCTGGCCCAGAATGAGAGGAATGATTTATGATATTTATTGTGTGATTTATGTTGATTACCAATAAAACCAATAAAGGTGCAGAATGGTTTCTGTTTTTCATTTTTTTTAGTTTGACGTTACTGCTGTATTTACTAAGGGCAGAATGGTGATGCAGTGGGTAAGCACTTCACAGCTCCAGAAACCTGGACTCAGTTTGGAGCAGTGTGGAAATTTTGAGCAAACACAGATTTAAAAAAGGGGGTGATGATTTTTGATTGAGAAATGAATTTGTTTTTGTAGTTAACTTAAAAACAGGTCGTCCTGCTTTCCAGAGGTTTTCTCTGTCATCCTTCTCTCACACACACACACACACACACACACACAATATGGCCAAAAGTTTGTGGACACCGAATTAAAATTGTTCTTTGTATGGTTTATGGGCAGCACTGAGGCTCGGTGGGTAGCACCGCCACCTCACAACCCCACAGTAAGAAGGTCCTACGATTGATACAGTGTTACAACCAAATTGTGGGTTAAGGGTCTTGCTCAGAAACCCAACTGTGCCGGGACCTTCTGTCTGGTCCATAGTCCAGTACCTTAAGCATTAGGCCTCCACAGTCCCGTTTCCTTCCACAGTCCTAAGAAACGCAGTTTAGGCTAATTGGGGCCCCACGATGCATTGGCTGGCTGCCTAGGATTATTCCTGCCTTGCACACTGTGCTGTCGGCTAGGCACCTGCCCTCCCTCGACCCTGCAAAGGATTAACAGCAGTGTAATGGATTAAGCGGTTAAGAAAATGAATGAATGAAAGTATTTGAACAGAGTACAATGGAATGTATAATAAAGGATCAAAACGTCACCACAAGGAAACGAAAAACATGTCGGACCTTGTATGGACATTATGCTGGTCACCAAAATCCAAACTGATCTCTTACAAAAACAAACGAAAAGATCTGAAGCTGACAGAGGTTAAGTTTAGGGTTAGGTGGAGGTGCAGGATTAGCTTTAATTAAATCCACTAATCATGTAGGTAAGAACTTGAAGGTACGGCGGTTTAGAAGAACGAATTTGTGGAATTGTTAAATATATTGTTTGGCTATATGAGTGTTCACATTTGTCTATTATATTTATTTATTTATTTGTATTACTTTTTTGGACCTTCGGGAAGTTGTGAATGTTCTGCATTAGTTTTTGCCCAGATCAGACCCACTTAATGCAGATCCTTAATGTTTATATCAGCAGGGTTTTTCCGTACTCAGTTCTGCGGATGCTCTTCACTTCCTTCAGCGCTCGTAGGGTCTGATCTCTGCCTATTTTTGGTAAACTGTACTTTGCCTGGAGACACTATAACGGCACACTGTAAGACCTAACGTCAGAACTGAGCTTGAAAGCGTTAACGCGGAATGTGACGTCACCTAGTTACTCTGTTGTTAGTAACCAGTAATGGAGAAGGGGGAGGCTCGCGTGTAGGGCAGCGCAGTTACAGATTCAATTAAAACACTGTGTATTTATGGAGAGTCCGAGTTTACATGAGGGGGTGGAAATGGACTCCCACCAAACTGATACAAACCGTGCAGTGCAAACGTGCGACGTTTACAGGGTGCACACGAACCTGCCAAAACGCTTCAACCATCCCGACTGCTTCAGAGGCTACAGGTGAGCTGTCTGGATCAAGTTAACCAGCTAGAGTTATCCGGATAACTGTCGAACACATAATGCAGTCCCTAGCAAATTCTATTTATATTTGAAAAGTAAAGAAATATGATGTTTGTAGGCGTTGCATATTATAAAAATTCAATACATTAGAAAAAAGCTCAAATAAGAACAAAATTCCACTTGCACCAAACGTGACAGAACGGTATGGGATTACATTTTTTCTTAATACCTGCCAATGCTACCCGTTAAACATTATGCTTGCTATAGGTATCACCTTAAAAATAGAAGTAAAAATACGTACAATTCCTTGTACATAAACTCATTCAAAACTGTAGGAGTCATATTCAGTCATACTGTCAGTGTCGCTTGGTATCTTGGTCCTCACAAGGTTTCTTCCTTTAGATAACATTTAGATTAGAGAGCTTTGAACCCGTATTTACTGCTCACAAAAAATAGGGGATATTTCAAAACTAAACAACCCATAATTAAATATACCAGACAGCACGAAGGTCAGCAAGAAGGTCCCAGAATCAATCCCAGGGTGATGTGACCTGGGTCCTTTCTGTGTGGTCTGTGTCCTCCCCATGTCTGCGTGGGTTTACTCCGGGTACTCCGGTTTCCTCCCACAGTCCAAAGACATGCTGTTATTTGGTTTCTCTAAAGTAGTCCTTAGTGTGTGAATATGTGTGTGACTGTGTGCGTGTGTGTGTGTACTACGATGGACTGGCACCTTGTCTAGGGCTGTTCTTGCCAGTTGGGAACCATCTGGCCCGCGACCCTGTGTAGCGGAAAATAATGAATGAATGAAATAGCCCTAGTTTTGTGAGTGGAACATTTGTAACGCTCCTTTGAAACAATGCTCCACTGTAAACAGCTCTATATAAAAATGACTTGAATTGTACAGCTATAAGGAAAACATTTATCGCAATATCTAGAATAATGAAATAATTAATACAATTTAAACTAATTTAATCTATAAGAATAGAAAACCATGAATAACACTGCACCAACTATACTTCTGCTAAGTTTCGCAACCCAGCCTGGATACAGCAGGCGAAACTCAGTCTGGGTTATAGATGCATCTTCTATTCTTAAGGATTTGCGTTCCAATTAACCATATAAGAATATGTATTTTAAACACTTTGTTATACGAAACTGTACTTTCTTACTGATCAAAATGACATAAAGTGACAACTCGCATTTGGAGTGGAATATTTATAGGTACCGTTCCGTAAAATAAAAAATACAAATTAAATTATTACTGTGTAATAGCATTTTCCTTGCTGCATCACCCTTAGGGGGCCCATGCCCCACTTTGTGAACCTTTGCCTCAAATAGAGTTTGGACTTTAATTAAATATGAGAGCTATGATGATGGTGGTGGTGATTAAAAGAGGAAACTTTTCTTGTCTGGATGTGGAATGATTTAAGCAAACCTGACACTGAGCAGAATTACAGAAAGAGCTAAAAGAGCTAATGACAACCCCTGATTCAAGCTACACTATGTGGAAAAACGTTTTGGGACACCAAGACATTACAACTCCAGGAACGTTTATGTTTGTTTGTGTATTTGAAGTCAAGCTGCAGCGTTTCATTCACAAGCTTAGGTCAACACTCAATGTTATATTAAAACCAGTCACATGTACATCCATATCAAACCCAGGACCTTCTCACTGTGGGGCAACAGTACTACCCATCGAGTCCCCCATTCGACCTGGAGTTTTGATGACAGGTATTAATGTGGAGTCGATTCCTCTTGGCAGATAGAACAGCTTCCACTCTTCTCTGAAGATTTTGCACCAGGTCTGTGGGAATTATTGTCCATTCATTCCGAAAAGCATTTGTAATGTCAGACACTGATACTGAACGAGAGAGCCTGCAGGCTTGAAGTGTCAGTTCTAAGGTGGAATAATGAGATTGAGGTCAGGGCTTTGTTCAGGCCAGTCAGGTTCTTCCACAACAAACTCAACCAACCACAACAATATAGAGGCCAAATATCTTGTTACACTGAAGCATTAAGATGAAAGGGGTTACATTATAAAATATCCCCTAATTTTTGTGAGCATATATTACAGGATAATAATTCAATTCATTAAGTTCTTTAAACATTTTTTTCACTAATGTCTGTAAAGGCAAACTGCATGACTAGGTGCTAGATTATATACACCTCTGACAATGGGACCAGAAGAACCACCTTAACTGAAAGATTTAGTGATGTGTCACAATAGTTTTGTCCACATCGTGTATGAAAAGCTAATTTCCCCTCATTTTTTTGCTGTTATTTCGAGATTGAATGATTTACGTGTTAACTGTTATGTGTTATTTGTACTCTTCAACTGCAGTAAGACTACGGTCAATCCACTCTATCAAACTACCAACCAGACATACGGCAACAGAAAACCCAGTGTTCATGAAATGCCAGTAAGTCTTCCTGAGTTTACAGTCAAAGCACTTTCTTGACTCCACAACTACTGTAGTAAGACGCACCCTATCGATTATTTGTTTTTGTCTTTGCAGACCTCTTTTCACGGGACATATCGGAAATTTTCAGAGCAAATGTTGAAGAGTGGGATGTTTAGAGATAACGGCTTCAATACGTCGCTGGAGAAGAATCGAATCACTGGGCCACACACCATCACCCTAATGCAGGACAGAATCAGCTTTCACAATTCACATAGCGAACAGTGAAGCGGAGTCGAATATAGATTGAAGAGGGAATTGGTACTGACATTCTGGCATTACTGTTTGCTACCTGCAAAAAACCTGCTGTTCTAACTTGAAAAATAATAAAGTGCAATCTTAAAGTTAACATGGTCGCTGAATCTGCTGAGTTTTTAACCACACATATCTTGCTGATTCTGTTTATGATGATTGAGAGAGTGAGTGAAAGTAAGAGTAAGAAGAGAGAGAGAGAGAGAGAGAGAGAGAGTAAGAAGAGAGGGAGAGAGAGAGAGAGAGAAAGAGAAAGTGACTGCATGATGCTCTGGGCAAAATTGTGCAGGGAAACCTTGGGTCCTCACATTCATCTGGATGTTCTTTTAACATGTTCCACCTTCCTGACCATTGCAGCAGACGGTATTCCTCTTATACATAAAATAAATCAAAGAATCATTATAAAATTAAAATACACCAACTATGCATCATATTGTGCTAAATCATCTCCAGCTAAAACCTCACAAGCACATGTATAGTGGCTGATCAGTGAGCGTACAAAGAAAAAGGGGTAACATTAAAATATACACTACCAAGAAGAACACACAAGTCAATTCATCCACCCCACAATACAGAAGATACATGGTAGAGTCAAATTAAGCATGTCCTGAATCTAGATCTAGTTCCAGTAAATCGACTTTTGTTTTACCCTGGCAAGGAGTCAACAGCAGCAGAAATCTAAAAAGACATGTAAACTACAATAACTTTCATTAGTTTATACAATACAGTAGGTACACATAGCAACTAATGTACTACCAAACCATTCAATAAATTAATTTAATGGTTCCCAACTTGGGGATCCATATTAGGAAGGGCACTAATTTTCACTGGTGGTACACAAAGCCTCGTCTGTTCTGAGTTTGTCAAAAAAAACTATTTGCACACTGCAAACGCCAAAAAAAAAATGTAAGTAGAGTTATTAATTTGTAAAACAAATTTTTTGTTTGTTTTTAATCAGATACCTAATAATACACTGCTCACAAAAATAAGGATTTTTTTTAATGAGAGTGGTTTTGAAATATCCCCTAATTTTTGTGAGCAGTGTATTGGCTCTTAAATAAACCGAGCAACTTAAAAAGAGGAGCTAAAAACAACTTACCGGATGTAAAGGATCTAACATCTTTTTACCAGATGCCATGGGTCTTGTGGAGTCCTTACCCAACAGGTCAGAGTAGTTCAACGTGAAGGGGGATTAAAGAACATTAGGCAGGTGATTTTATGACGTATTGGTGCATACACCATTCCTGAACATTTTGTTAAGTTACCATGAAGCTGCTCTTACCATGAAGTACCACTGATCTGATGCAATCTTTAGGTAGGTGTTCCATGCCAAACTGAGATCCACATGAATGTCAGGACCCAAGGTTCTGAGCAGAGCATTACCCTTAGCCTCATACTGTCAGTGTTATTCATGCCACTGGTCAGTGGTTCTAATGCTAAGGTCGAATTCACTTATTTGGTTTATTTCTCTTCACCGTTTGCATCAGTGGCCATTTCACACACAATGTTATCTCAAAATTAGACACATAAATGTACTCAATTCAGCGCAAATTTAGCGTAATCAATTAAGCGAACACCCAAGTCTTTGGATTGTGGGATGAAACCCATGCAGACATGGGAAGAGCATGCAGACTCCACACAGAAAGGCTCCAGACCGCTCCACCCTGGGATTGAACCCAGGACCTTCTTGCTGTGAGGCGGCGGTGCTGCCCACATTGGTTGTATGTAAATGTGCGTTTATAGTGACTGCATGTCAACTTGGGTGTGTGTTTAGGCCAATATGGAGAACAGCTTTTACTGGTGCTGAAGCAAACCAGACCAGATTTTTCAAAAATGTAAGCATGGTCTGGTCTAAACCTCTAAAAAAATACAGACTCCATCAGTTGTATTGCAATATATTTGATTTTATTTGGTGTTGAAGAGTGAAACTTGCCAACAGTAAAATGGAAAAGTCCAGCAAGTGCACTCGTTCACTTTATAATACACACCAATTGGAGCTCATCCAGAAATGATACAAGAGTTATAAAAGCACTTTTACCCAGCATGTGGCCCAGCAGAACAACAGGGAATGAAAAATCAAATACAGCTGTGACCAGTGTTGGAGGTAATGTGGAACAAGTTAATGCATTACAGTAAAAACAGATTAGACTCCTAAATAGCTGTAATTGTGTTACAGTTACTCACTTGCTAGTAATTACATTACTTTATTTACTCCCTTACTTCCGAGCAGGAGATGCACCAAAAGAGATGCCGGCAACATGAACGTGGCAATGAAGAAAATGTGAAAACGTTACCCTGCTATTATTTTTAAATGAGGAATACAACAGAGGATCAAACTGCAACATTTTACATCTGGTTTGAACCATTTTACAGCAAAAAAAATAGTCATGTTTCTGTTCTATATGAGCAAACTGAATCAAGCACCCAAACAAGCAGACAGTACAGTGAATTCGAACCGTGAGCCAAAACAGCCGGTTCGAACTGTGAGATCAACATCGAATTCAAACTGCTAGTGAACGGAGTTTTAAACAGCAAATTCGAAGCGCGAATCGCAAAATTGAAAAGGGAGTCCAAACAGCGAGTTTAAACAGCAAGCGCAAACTGCGCTTTTAAAGCTCTTTAATGACAGGTCGTCTATTTCAACCTTTATCAGTCAAATCATGTGATGACAGAGATGAAGCACCCAGTGCACACTTGGAGAAGGAGGCTCGTAACAGAACTACTCTTTCGAAAACGTCCAAACCTAAATCTGAAAATCCTAACATTCTCAGTCAATTTGTGACTTTTTGCATTTTCAAATAGCACAAGACATGCAACGTTTGTTGTGGATTTAGGAGTCGTTAGCTGTCTCTTGCGTTTTGCCTGTTGTGATGAAACACATTTGGATTGACTTTCCAGAGTGACACATAATGAGTAATAAGTAAAGTAATTCTATTCTTTTTTCAGTTAGTCATTTGTAATAAGTCACTTTTTCCTCATGAATTACCCCAACACTGGCTGCTTGATCCGCAATCAGAACGCAGTCGCACACACGCGTACTCCTCCGTACCTGCAGGCTGTGTGAAATCACATCAGATGTCTCTCACTGCTGTTTCTATCGGTGAAGACGAGGGCGGCAGGTGAACGATATTACAGCATTAAGGGTTTTGGTGTCGTCTTTTCCCTGTTTGCCCTTGAAGCTTGTGAGCAGCAGAAGAAGATTATTGTTCAGGGAGCTGGATTGTCGAGTCCCCACACCTCCGGAATAGTCAGAAAAGTAAAAGGCACTTGAAAACGGTGTAACAAAATCCAGTGTTGTATTCTAGATCCGTACACTCGCATGATCAGAAATGATGAAAGGCCTTTTCAGACCAGTCGAGCGACCGTTTTGCTTCTTCGGGCTCACAAAACACTGAACGGTAACAAAGACCTGGAGTGGATCACACGGCAGGCTTGAGGTTGTCATGTAGCAAAAGAGTGTTATGGCAAGACGTTTCAGCTCTGAGCAAACTGGATTGGTTGCATAGGCAAGAAAAAAGTAGTTCCTTTCTCCAAACAAAGGAAAAATTAACAAAATAAAGAACAAACCGAAAAAGAGAGCGAGAGAGAGGGAATGGCATATTGTCCACACGGACCTGAAGTTCAGCACTAGAAAAGTGAAAGCAGGAAGGCAGGGGGTAAGAGCAGCATTTGGAAGCAGGCTAGAGCCGAGTGGAATGATGGAGCAGTATGGAGCTCAAGCAGAAACCCTACAGCTCGGTGTCCTGATATTCCTGTGTCTTAGAATAGTAGCCACCCTTCGTGGGGTCCGCCAGCCACTGCTGCTGCGCATCCTCACCCGTATCCTCTGAAAAACTGTCTGAATAGGGCACTTTGGAGGGAGGTGTTTGAGGTTCTGGCCTCGCACTGGATCTGGGCATAGAAAGATAAGTTAGCGATGGATTTCGCCTAAATCTGAATGTACTGGATTGGGTGGACATGACAGAAACTCAAGCAGGACTTATCTGGGTCATCCTAGAGGGAAAATCGTGCTCTTACCCGATAGGCTGTGGTCTGTTGTGGTCCAGTTTCGGCGTTTTTATGGGGACAGCATAGATGTCTGGGTGCTTGTGAGCAATCTCCAACTGATGCACAAAATTTTATTCATATTTATGTTCATATTATACAGCAAGAACGATTAAATAAGGTAGATCTACATTTAACAATGACTACAGTCACACTGCTGGTGAAAATTTCTCTAATCCAATGTAATGCTCATAGTTTGTGAAAGGCTGTTCACATTTTCATTCTAAAGTGATACCTACAGTAGTAACTGCTAACAATAACTCTAATATTAACTCAGTTCTTACTGTGTAGAGAATGGTGACTAATTATATGTGGAATTCTTAGAAAACCCAACCATGGATCTAGGTGATAAACGTTCTTCATCTTCCGCTTCTTTGAAGCAGGACACTGGTTTGCTTTAGCAACATATAATGCCCAGGTAAGTTAAAAGGTCACAGTACATTCAAAAACGAAAGGGAAAATGACATATCTGAATTTTCCAGCAAGTAATGGGTAATGTCTAGGCATCTAAGCTGTTCTAACCTAACTGTTAGGAGGTGTTGGGAGCAGTGGTTCAGTGAAAGCACTTGCACATGGCAGGATGGCCCAGACAGAATACTAATATAGAGGATCAATAGATCCACGGGCAAGCACAACCAGCTCCCACAGTTTTTTTGTCCGTTTTCTTTTTTTTTTGACCATTCAGACACAGATGGCATCTTCGGTACACTCCCCAGTCTCTGTCTGGGCTATTTTCAGGTGCTTAGCAAAAGGAAATATCTTATGGCACCAATTACTTGTCCTATAACTTTAAGGAGATGTTCTACAAGGCTTAGCTGTTAACTGAAGTGACATTGCCACACAAGAAAGTAGCAAAAATAAACAGCATTGGGATACTTTTACCTGCAGTGTGAACATAGCCAAACATTGGCTTTCATGCATATCTCAAACGTACCCTGGCATCCTGTGCCTGATGTAGCTCCACTATCCTCTGCTGACGGGCAACCATGTCCATCTTCTCAAAAGCTCTCAGCTTGCCAAGAAAGGACCTGTGGGAAGGATCCTCAGGGCTCTGGTCTGGAGGCTTCGGTTCCCTGATGGGGCTGTCCAGCAGGTTCCTTGGTGCACGAGACACAGCAGTGGGTTTTAGAGCCGCAGGTGGTGGAGGAGGTTTGATGATACTGGGTGAGTTCTGAGGATGGATCTGGAGTGGAGGGGGTTTGGGGATGCTGGGAGAGTCCTGGCTTTGGATGTGTGATAGAGGGGGTTTGGGGATGCTGGGAGAGTCCTGGCTTTGGATGTGTGATAGAAGGGGTTTGGTGGTGTTGGGAGAGTTCTGGGTGTGAATGTGAGATGGAGGGTTTCTGGGGATACTGGGAGAGTTCTGGGGGTGGATGTGCTGTTGAGGTGGTTTTGCGATGCTGGGAGAGTTCTGGGTGTGGATGTGAGAAGGAGGGGGTTTGGGGATACTTGGAGAGTTCTGTGGGTGGATGTGTTGTTGAGGGGATTTGGTGATGCTGGGAGAGTTCTGGGGATGGAAGTGTGGTGAAGGGGGCGTGGTGATGCTGGCTAAGTCTTGGGTATGGTCGACGTTGGCAGGGTTGATGGCGTTCACATCGTAGACTGGCGGAGGGTCAAAGTTTCCATGCGAGGTCAGACACTGAGTCAGCTGTTTCACCTGAGAGGAAATCGGTAGATAGGATTATTAGATTCACCGACAAGGACAAGCAGCTCCAACGGGTACGTTACCCACCTTCCAAACACAGATGGCACCTAGACTACACACCCATGTCTCAAACCATAACTGCAGTTATAATAAAAATAAGTGAACAAACTGCACCAGGAGACAAAATACACCACCATCCTCAGTCACCGCAGTCTATCATTAGAGACGGTCTGGCTTGCTGCCAGATGCAAAGTGTCAGAAATCAAATGCTGTTAAAAACAGTGAACTTATTTTACCATCTGCAGACTAACCACTTTGCAGAATATGAAGATTATGACAAACTTTGGGAGTAAGCTGTCCACGAAAATCTTAAACCAGCCAAGGTACCAGCACAAAAACACACTCTGTAAACCTTTTCTCTCACAAATTGTCGGTAAAGCAAAACGGTTGCAACGTTTGAATATTTTAGATACAAAATTTACACAACCAAAGTATCGTAACAATTTCTATCGATAACATACCAGAAAATATTAAGATATTATATATTTTTTTTAATGTTGGACAATCCCACTTCAAAATGTCATTAATATTAGCAAACAAGCACAAACCTCACAAAGGCCACATGGAATCTAAAGTGCTCAAAAAAAATCTATGAAATGATCATACCTGGTTTATGCCAGGGCTGGAGGAGCGGAAGACCTTGGGTGGATCTGGGAGGAACGTGGACATTACAGGAGGACTGGTTTCAATCGGCGACTCTCTGCTCACCACGCCCAAGCGGGAATTGTAGCGGATCTCTGGGCTGGACTTCCTGAGGATCTGCAGAGCAGGCAGGGGTCAGAGGAACAAATAGTTTTCATGCTGATAGGAAGTCACGAAATACCAGTGAACTTTTAAAATCACTCGCTCACATAGCGCACTAGAGTTGAGAACACGTTCATGGATGCTCAGACCTTTTGTTGCTCATCACAATCCAAAATACTGTAGTTACAGGTGCTGAACAGTGAGAGGCAGGAGAGTCTACATTATTATACTGGCACAACCGTTTGATAAACAGTGATATGCAAATCCAATTTAGCAAATTGAAGCAAATCTAATGCCCCAATCAACATATTCCAAGACTATTAGTCCTGCCCTAAAATATGGTCAAATCAAAAGGTGTATCTTTATTTGGTTTCTATTTAAATTGAGTTTTATTTTGTACTTTTTTTGCATGGCAAGCAACAAAAAAAGTTTTTTGTTGTTCTCGGGAAGCGGAAAGCTTGTGTAATGGCAGAAATCTGTATTCATCTGACCAGGGGACATTTTTCCTCTGCTCACTGTTACATTTTTGCGTTATTTTGCCCACTAGAGTTTTGCCTTTGTGTTTCCTGTAGACAGCAATGGCAATAAAACTGCTATCATAGATAGGTCATCCGGAGTTGTATTTAGCTGCTCTGTTGACCGAGACGTTTGAGAAATCCCCACCAGCATAGAAGTTTTTTTTTAATACTGATCCTGGCTAGTTTAGCACCAATGATGATGCCTTGTTAGAAGACGTCCCTAAGATTTCCACATTCTAAAGTGGATTCACAGTGAAACTGATCCACAGAAAACTTGCTCACTTTACTTTCTGTTGCACTTTTACTTTGTGTTAAATAGGTCTGTTATACAATAACACATCATCTGTAATTGTTAAGTAAATTATTTTGGCAGTGTACCTCTTGGTGAGAAAGCATGCTAGACATGCTTCTATGACACACTCAAAGACAATTGGTTCAGCTGACAGACCGGAGACGGCACATCACCGGACCATTTTGACAACTTGCTCGCCATCTAGGCCATTCTGATCGAACTGTTAGGAGGTTGATAGAAGTGGTTCTGTGAGGGCACGCACACACCGGTAATGGGCTCTGGACAGCCCAGACAGTCCACCAGTAGAGAGGATCATTTGATCCACTGGACCATTTCCAGAAGGAAATTTGTTGTTACACTGCTGATTATGTGTCCTGACATTGACAGCCAGCTACCGTGGGCTTTATAGTGGTGTCGTAATCAAGAAACGAGGACTGCTACAGACTGGAACTGTATCATCCTTAGTACCAGCAGTATGTACAGGACATCCTGTGGCCACGTGTTGCTTCCCATGGCAAGGCTTGCAACTGGCATTTTTCAGCATAACAATGCTCACCCACACACATCAATGGTTTTTAGGAATGTCTTTACCAGATTGCAACACTTTTAACAACAGCCCACTTGTTAGATTTATAGCCAATCAGGCATTTATGAGCACAGCTAAATGCCTTTATGTCCAACCGTATGCCATCTTGTATCCAGGCTGGTGACGGCCTAACAGGGTACTAGAGCCACCTTTCAATTGTACATTTTCCCCCAGTAAACCTATTTTTAATTGTGATATTGTAATCACATACATATGTCTTCATTATATTCGTCCATTAATGGTTTTATTAAATTTCAAGGTGAATTCTTCTTTGGAATACACGTAGTTTGGGCACATTGGGGTTGTCCATCGTGAGGTCATTTTAAAGGGTTTATAAACGTTTTCTTGCAGTAAGATCAGATAAAGGTTGTATGTGAATACCCTCGTATTAATGAGTGTGTGTCTGACCTCATCTGGCATGACGGGTTCAGAGGATCTGCTGATAGCTGACACTCGTTGGCGTTCCAGCACTTCGTCAAGCTCGTTATCAGTGTACGTTCCTCCCTCATCAGCCGTGTCGTCGTAGTCGCTGGTCATGCGGCTGTCCATACTTAGATACTCAGCACTCATGGCTGACAAATACGACATGCGGTCGTCAGGGAGGTCAAGGTCTCCCTCCACTGTCCCGTCCAGCTAAAAGAGACACATGATGGATCTTGGGTACAGACAGGAGCGGGTAACAAAAACACATACACACACAAAAACAAAAAAAAACAAAGCTGTAGAGCACCACCAAAGAAAGATGAACAGTCAACAGCAAAGAAAAAATGAAGAACGATGACTAAATGTAAGGAAAAAATGCAACTTCATGCCCTGATGAATTGTTTATGCATATAGAAAGGGCAGAATAAGGAAGATTAACGTAAAGGAGTAGGAAGAGAGGGATTCTGACAGTAGAAGTTATATGGAGGATAACCGTCGTTAATAACCAACGGTGTATGGAGTTTACCTTTCCCTCTGTGACCCACACGGCCTGGGTCTGCTGCTGCCGGATGCAGTCCTTCACACTGCCGTACCACGCATCGTTGCTCGAGTTCAGATCGATAACAGCTAGGGTGGACAAAGCCGAGGGAGAGAATTAAGACAATTCAATCTGGCTGCAATGTTCTCCAGGTTCACCTATTGACCTATTTAGCTAACTGCATTTCCATTGACTGCTAAAATCACTCAGTCAGTTTCTGCAGCATGCTGAAGACGGCTCAGTGTCTGAATCTAAATACTATCACATGGCCAGTAAACGTTTACTGTGTTCAGTATGAATAACAGAACAGTCAGCAGAATGACTGACACTATTGATGAAGATGGGTCAAGTAAAACATGACTGCATTAAAAATATAGCACCGCTGCCCCACAGCAAGAAGGTAACTGGTTCAATCTCAAGGTGGAGCGACCTGGGTCCTTTCTGTGTGGAGCCTCTATGTCGTCCCGGTCTCCGCGTGGGTTTACTCCGGGTACTCCGGTTTTCTCCCGCCCAAAGGCATGCATGTTAGTTGATTGGTGTCTCTAAAGTGGTCCTTAGTAATTGATTGTGTGTGCCCTATGATGGATTGCCGCCCCACCTAGGTTTGTTCCTGTCCTTGTGCCCAGAGTTGCCGGATGGGTCCCCATTGGCCCGCAACGTCGTTGTATTAAATGCATTGATGTCTTAGATGTATTAAAACAATACATTATACAGTCATATGAAAAAGTTTGGCCACCCCTATTAATCAATCATTTTTAGTTCTGAATATTTGGGTGTTTGCAACAGCCATTTCAGTTTGATATATGTAATAACTGATGGACACAGTCATATTTCAGGATTGAAATGAGGTTTATTGTACTAACAGAAAATGTGCACTATGCATTAAACCAAAAATTGACCGGTGCAAAAGTATGGGTATCCTTATCATTTTATTGATTTGAATACTCCTAACTACTTTTTACTGACTTACTGAAGCACAAAATTGGTTTGGTAACC
>JAUZST010003886.1:0-16774 GCA_034779995.1 Parotocinclus haroldoi
CGTGAGTGGATCCCAGATTTGAACTGACCTTTATGGTTAGTAGCCCAGACCAGAGCCATATCCCCTGGGTCGCCCTAAGTGACTGCGTTTAGGGTGAGGTCGTATATTTGACTCTTATTTGCGGACATCATTAAACCTGTCACTGGTCCTGTGGGCTGCGCCTAAATCACTCGCCCCCAGCACTTCCGTGCCTATTTCTGAATCGAGGTATGGCTAGTCCGTTCGGATGCTGAGAGACTCTTGGATTCCTGAGCTTACTCGTTAAGCACGGACTTAATGAACTGTAGATTTAACCTGTTCGTTATGAGCGACTAGCCGTCGTTAGCCCGAGTTGCTTTCTTTGCAGACTGTGCATGCGGTGGAGAATGAGCGTAGGATGTGACCGTCAGGCCTGTGTTTTCATTACCCTTCCCTAATGGCGGGCCTGACGGAGGAGGTGTCGCTGGAATGCGCAGAGAAATAGCTGCGCCCAAATCGGAGCCGTCCCGTGCATCGTTAATCCATTATTCATGAGGTGGCTGTATACATATTGCATGCTGGTGCAACGCTTAATTTACTATGGGACCACAATAATGGCTGCGGGTCTTCATGGGCAGCGATTCCATGAATATAACATGAACCTTGTTCCGTCCTAAATCGCAGCACACACCACTGATCCCAGCCTCCGCCAGCAATTAGGGTATTGGCCCTTAAGCTTGAGCAGCGAGGAGAGACTTTCAAGTGGAATTTCACCGCCCTCGGGGTGGATGCAGGCGCTCAAGGCAGACAAAGTGAGGTTGATTGGGTGAGGCCAGGCGTTCTTCTAGGTGGCCAAGATTTGTTGTGACAGTCTCATTACCCTAGCTTAGCGCCGAGCCTGGCGCCTGGCAACTCTTTCTCCCGCTTGTTTTCTTTATCTCGGACCCCTTTTCAATCAGACGTCCCCTTGGATGCGGCCCAGGGATCGGGAACTGCAGCTTGGCATGTGATGAGTCGTATGCCTCCTGCCCCTGGCACAGGGGAGTGGGGTGTGGGTGGGGGGGGGGGGAAATCGGGCTGCTGCCATCCCACATCCCAAACCACACACATTCAGGGAGAACCACCGAAAGGTCGATGTCTTACTCTCGTCCTCGCTTTCTCTTTTTTATTCCGATCTTCATACCCGGTGAGCAGTCCGCCTCTTCAGGAACGAACCCCTATTTCCACCAGATAAAGAGCCAAGTCATTACAAAATCAAATAAACCCAGGAGCCTGGAAGATCGTGCCTCGTGTACAGCACCTGCCTGTGGGATTGTATCAGGGTTTACTAATCAATATTAGTAATCCTTCGTTACCTTCCTAGGACTCGCTCGGTGTAAGACATGCTTGCGTTTGACGATTTTGTTATCTGGCAGCTCATACAAAATGCATAATAACACACACAAGAGTTGTTGGGATCCAGTGAAACCTTATATGCATGAACGTAATGCAGTGTTTACAATATTAGAGCAAAAGTTGTACGTTTATTGAGGAAAACCGTACAATTCTAAAGGCGGCTCTAGTTACCCTGTTGGGCCGTCTCTAGCCCTGGGTACAAGATGAGATACAGCCGGGCATGGAGGCACACAGGTTCCGTATGTTCAGACGTTGTAGCAGGATCTGTAGATCCTTGTTGTACTAGCTGGATATATTTATCACTCAGTTGGCGATAAATATAATGACTGGCCGTTAGTGTTGCAATCTGGCGGAGACATTCCTGTGGAACCTTTTCTGTGTGGGTGAGAACTGTCCTGCTTGTACCATGAATGGCAACAACATGCCGCAGGATGTCTTGCACGTATTGCTGTGTTCTTGTTGGCCCTCGTTTTATTACTAGGGTTGACTGACGGTCGTATGCCATGGCTCCTCTGATCATCATTCTAGCAGTCGGGGCAGTGTGTCACTCAGAGGCAAAGGCAGGATTGAATCTCTCACCCCAAGGCCTCCATACTCAAACCGGACCATCATGAGTTCTTACACGGAACCTGATTCATTGCTAAGGTTGATACGGTTTCATTCCGTAGCAGTTCAGGGTTCTCGTTCACGACACCACTGCTATCGAAGCTGACGGTGGCTGGCGTGTATCGGGCACAGCGACAACAAATTTCCTTCTGCTAAGCACCTGGAAAAGGTACCACCTGGGTCTGGATTATGAAACTGTCAGAGATGCTCCTGCTCTGGGCTGTCCGGAACCTGATCACTGTGTGTGTGTGTGTGTGTGTGTGTGTGTGTGCCCCTTACTGAACCACTTCCTAAACACCCCCTAACAGCTAGATCAGATTGGTCTAGCTGGTTGGCGTTATTATTATATTTGTGATTGATCCTCTCCCAGTGTACTGTACATCTCCGCCTCTGTTTTGCTGCTGTTCCTCTTCTTCTCCTGTGATTCTCTCTCATAACTCACCCGCTGTCGTTCCTTCATTGTGTCACCGTCTGTCCATCCATCTCTCTCCTCTTTGTCTGTGTTTAAATGGTGACTGTAACTCTGCAGGATCCATCACTCTGTGGCTCAGCCTGCTGCCACATGACTGAGCTCACCTCGGGGGTTAAGACGATCATCTGGAGATGGGCCATGCGCATTATTATCGCCGCCATAAAGCAATCTCACTCTCATTTTGTTAGCGCTGATTAGTGTCCTCGTTACATTAATGAGCACAATTAGTACTGGGATTAAGATTCTCGCTTTATGATCGTTCCTTAACAATAAGCTTTGATAGGTGCATTTTTAACGTTTGATAATAGGGACGTTTCAAGCCTACATATGACGTGTTTAAGTTTCGGCAGCCCCTGATTGGCTGGCTGATTTTCTAACAGGACCTCAGTAGGAAAGAAACGTCTGCTTTTTAAATTTAAAAGTTCTGCTTTATGTTTTTTATGTGTAAGGTCTCAGAATGAACATCTGATCAACGGCCGTCTTTAAACTCTGGACATTGTGGGCATGAACAGCATGCGTGTGTGTGTGTGTGTGTGTGTGTGTGTGTGTGTGTGTGTGTGTGTGCGTGTGTGAAAGTGTGCTCGCTTCTCCATTACTGCACCAAAGTGCCCCACCCCTGTCCTCAGGCGATTAAGGATTATCCACTCCTTAGGGGTGAGGTACTGGTCAGGAACATCTGTTTGGTCTTTGATGTAATGATGGAGCGTAGCTGGCCCTGCTGCCCTCCACTGCTCCCTCCATCTTGCCATTACCCAGGAAGCCTTGGAGGTGTCAGCTGGTGTTGTGCAGAGACGTATCTCATAAGCATCTGGAGTGTTAAGGCCTGCATCCAGATTCTTCACATGGGGACTTTGGCACCAGACCGGGACCTAGTATTCAGCGGTGGGGAACACCAAGGCATTGGTGGAGATGGGCGGTGTCATTGTGCTGGCTCCACCTGTAGACACCGAGGTCCATAATGTAGGTCTGGGACTGTAGCCTGACAGTGTCAACCATGTCGATCTTGCGGGGCGCTTTCTTTTTGTGGAGGTGGAACATCGTCTTGTCGTTTTATCGACTCCAAGCTTGGGGCGCTTTACCCTCTGGTCACCTTGCTGCTGGCCGTTGCTGGTATGTAGCCGGAAACCACAGTTGCTCAGCATCTCCATAATAATGCTCACCATGGGCTTGTCTGGGAAGGCATCCAGGAGCTTCGTATGCAGCTCACGCAGCCAGACAGTGTACTTTGCTTAGCTTTGCGGTCCAGGAAGACGGCACCGGCTTTCTGACCTGCCTGAAAGCTGTCCTCTGTGTCTTGGCACAGGAGGGTCACCTGCTGATCTGCCACTCTGAAAGCCAGCTTGTTCTTTGAGCAGCTGGGCGTCCATCACTGGGGTAAGGTGTGATAGGATGAGGCGTTTAAGGAGCTTGTATGGTAAACACAGATGGGAGATGGGCCAGTAATCCTTGGGGACATCGCTTGGCTTGTTTGGCTTCGGAAGGGCTATCACCTTCGCACGACGACCAGATCCTAGGTAACCTTAAGTACTTAAGGCATGCAGAAAGGAAGAAACGGAGCCAGTCAGTTGCCTTCTTGCCTTGGTGTTTTACGTACTCTGGGTGGGTGCAGTCTATGCCTTGTGCCTTGCAGTCTTCAGGCCTTGGGTTGCCAGTTTAAGTCCTTGCATTATGAATTTGGTAGATGGGTTGAAATCACACCCTGGAGCCCTAAGCAGCTCATGGACTCTTGTGTTGCCTGTCCAGCGGAATCCTTGTCTGCACTGGGGAAGCGGCCATTGCTCAGCAGGAGCAACACGACTGAGTTTGCAGTGATGGGACACTGTGCAGGAGCTTTTGACCTACCGGTCAACTTGTTTAGAGTCTGCCATCCCCATTGAGTGGAGTGTGTGAGGTCGATTGACTCTACCGTGTCAGTCCAGCATTGCCTAGGTTTCTCAGCCAACCAGCATAATAGGTAATCTGCTGCTTTGGTTCCCTGCCTTCACCGGTCTGGGCACGAAAAAGGTTTCCTCATTTTCTGTCCCATCAGGGAACCACAGTGGATGCTCTGGACCTGATGGTCCAGGGTTCAGATCCCACCCCCGCCAAGCTGCCACAGTTGGGTCCTTAAGCAATGCCCTTAACCCCTGATTGTTTGAATTGTAAGTCTGTGATCAGTTGTAAGGGTAAGGGTTTGGGTAAGGCCGTCTGCTAAATGCCGTGAATGTAAACGTTGCTGACTCGTTTGATTGCACAGGCTGGACCAAGGGATGTTTTTTCCATGTTGTTTACACACAGTTTTCACACACAAAATACTATTTGCCCTTACTTTACAGTAGCATGAATATGTGACTATAGTCATGTCGGGACCATCTTGCTTGCTAGTGGTTGCATATCTGTAACACAGCCTTCGCTCATCTCAGAATTATCTCTGTGAGATGTTGCATAATAAGCCCTGGCTCACTTTCTCATTCGAGTTCATCACAAATGTGTGAGATGAAGTTAAGGTCCAGCTGCGTTTTCCATCAAACTGTTCTTTATGGACTTGTTTTTGGATCTCAGTGACTTGTTGGAGATTTAAACCAATAAAAGTGTCATTCCACTAAGATTCAGGGTGTGAAAGAATTCAAAGAGGTCACAATCAGTTGAGCTGGC
This sequence comes from Parotocinclus haroldoi, assembly GCA_034779995.1. NCBI lineage: Eukaryota > Metazoa > Chordata > Actinopteri > Siluriformes > Loricariidae > Parotocinclus > Parotocinclus haroldoi. Next base: position 5,066 of record JAUZST010003886.1, read on the forward strand.
CACATACTTTTGGCCATATAGTCTTCCTGTTTCCCATTTACACTTACAGCTTACTTCTTCCAACTGGCAAAATTGTTGGGTAAGTAAACGGCTCAGGGGCTCAACAGTGACAGTTTGGCAGGGGTGAGATTTAAACCCTGGACATTCTGGTCAATTGTCCAGAACCTTAAGCATAACTGGGCTACCACAGACCCATTAACTCTAGGATGCCAGATTTCTGGGACGTACTCTATATGATACCCTGTAAACTGAGGCTCGTTCTTGTTGTCACAATCAGTGATGATGAAGATCATGTGTGTGTCATGTGCTGGTTGAGTCTGAGGGAAATGACGAGAAGAAGAATAGCGTTGGCAGATTTAAGTCACTGGCTGGCTCTTAGCATGCCCGCTGTGATTCGGGAGTCTTTGTGAAGATCCATGTTCTTGTCTCCATGCCAGACTGCGCACAGACATCTCTCCCCCAGGCATGACGTTCTTGCTTTCGATCAAACAGGCTCTCAGTGATTGGCAGCATGGGAAGAGACATTAGCATTTTTACTGCCTGCCAGCGGACACTAACTGAAGGGGATGGAATCCGGGGAGTGTGTGTGGAATTAGCAATAACTTGCTCTTCTCATTACATCGTCTCTCTGTTCACAGTGCACAGTGTAAACACAGTGTTCTCTCTCTAGGGACCGGGCTCTGCCTTCTCAAAGCCTAAGCACACAGATTAACCACTTGTTCTTTAAATAAATAATAAATAAGCGAATAGCTGAATGTTCCATTGATATATTTATAAACCTGACAAAATAAGTCGATAAATATTAATATATACGTATATTAATATATGTGTGTAAATATACGTTTATCATATTTGCACTTTCAATATTTACTTCTTTTTAGACCCACATATTTCGAATAGATAGCCAAATAAGTTAATGGGCGAATAAATAAATACGTGTTTGCCATGTTTTCAGTGTTTCCATATTTAAATCCTCACATGAAAAATGAAAATTAATGCATAAATGAAGAAAATAAATGAATAAAATCAGTGTTTACAACATTTACAGTTTTTACTCTTCGATTATCCCTTGAATTCAGCTGTGGCCAAATAAAAATAAGTGAATAAATAAATAAGTAAATAAACAGTTTACAGTTTATTACCTTATTGGCGTAATTAATGAATATATTTACTTTTTATTAGAAGAAATTAATGAATGTATAAGTAAAGAAATAAATAAATAAAAGTTTCACGTTTCAATGTTTTATTGACGTGGCATATGAAACATGATATAAAATAAAGAAATATTTTGTCATAATTATAGTTATTATATTTACTTTTAATGAGTAAATGAATAAGTTAACATATTTATTATCTATATATCGCTTGGCAGATACATGAATAAATAAATAAATATTTACCATACAGTAGGTACAGCTACAATCGATATATTTTTTGATACAAATAAATGCTTTTTAAACAATATTCTGTTCACTGATCACCGGCCCAGAACATGTTTTTGTTTGACCCTCGTGCCTGGCCTCCCTCCCTCAGACACGGCCAGTTATGTTACATGTCTGGGTGATGCCCGACCCAGCAGAATGGCACTGCCATAACTCGACTCCGGCTCATGGTGGTGGTGAGATGAGAAACCGACTGATACAGAGGGGCAATTGTTCACCTCTGTTTATGGTCTGTTTGAGGTTTGGTATGTTCTTCTCACCTTTAAATCCAACACTGACCCAGTAGAGGCTCTAAGGGTCCATCCTGTAGGCCCTTTACTCCTCTGAGGCAGGTGTTTGGTGTTAAAGAGTATTTTTAGTCTGACATTTTGGTTGAATAAGCTGATCTGTCGAATGCTGGAATCTGCTTCTCACTTTCTCAGACCTTAAATGGTTCGTTCTTGTAGCACAACAAAGAGAGAGAAAAAGGGCAGCTAATCCTGCTAGCTTCTGCCAAGAAAGTGCTTTCTGAGCAGGAACAGTTTGTTTTATCCCTAAGACGTCGTCTGTCCATCTCTCAGTGGAACGACCCAGGCTGAATGAAACACAGGCTCGCCGATACACTCTCGCGTTCTCTCTCAGGCCTTTGGGTCGCGTTGTGTTTGATCGTGCTGCGGGCTTTTTCGTTTTCCTCACCGTCACCATCAATCGTGGCATCGAGATGTCTGAGCAGATAGAAACAACGGAACAGAGGAGAGTGTGATGTTGATCATTCACAGTGACGTCTACCTGCAGCCTCCATGTCATCATGTTTAACAGAATCAGTGTGAACAGAGATAAAGTCTCACCGACACAATGGAGAAAGAGAATCAGAAACAGGAACCCACACGCCATATATTCTCTACATCAGGGCTTCTCAACCTTTTGAGAACTTGTCCACCCAAAAAAGCTGGTTCAATGCAGTTTATTATTATTACCGTTATTATTATTATTATTATTATTATCGTTATTATTATTATCATCATCATCAACATTGTCGTTATTATTATTATCATCATCATTACTATTATTATTAGCGTCATGATCATTATTATTATTATCATCATTATTATTATTATCATTATTATTATTATTATTATCGTCGTCAATAGTGGTTAGTGGGCTTATAATTACTTATTATTATTATTATTATTATTATTATTACTTATTGTTATAATTAGCAGTAGCACCTGACTTATAATGTGAGCTTGCAAGCATTATTATTATTATTATTATTATTATTATTATTATTATTATTATTATTATTATTATTATTATTATTATTATATTAGTATTATGTTATATGTTATCATTAATAATAATATGTAATTAGAGTAGTTGTAGATCTATTATCATTACTAGGCAATTATTATAATTATGAGGTTACATGTTTGATTGTTATGATTAGCCTACAACCTCAATTTCAATGAAGTTGGGACATTATAAATAAAATATAAATTTTTAAATAGTAAAATATAAAAAAAAACAATATGATTACTTGCAAACACTTTTCAAACTATATTCAATTGAATGAACTACAAAGACAAAATATTTTTTGTTTCATGATAAACTTTTTTGTTTTTTTTTGCAAATATTCACTCATTTTAAATTTGATGCCTGCAACATGTTCCAAAAAAAGCTGGTACGCGAGCATGTTAACCGCTGTGTTACATCACCTTTCCTGTTAACGCTAAATTAAGTGTTTGGAAACTGAGAACACTAATTGCTGAACCTTTATATGTGGAATTAATTTTTGCTTGATGTACAACTTCAGTTGCTCAACAGTCTGAGGTCTCTGTTGTCATATTTTGCATTTCATAATGTGCCACACATTTTTAATGGGAACCAGTCTGGATTTCAGACAGGCCAGTATAAAACCCGTACTCTTTTATTATGAAGCTATACTATTGTAACACGTGCTGAATGTGACTTGGTCAGCCTGCCAGTGTTCATACCATCTGCCCAGAAGGAAGCCTCTTCTAAAGATAATGCACAAGAAAACAAACAGTTTGGTGAAGACAAGCAGACCAAGGACATGTATTACTGGAAGCATGTCCTGGGATCTGATGAGACCAAGATACATTTTTTTGGTTCAGATGGTGTCACAAGTGTGTGGCAGCAACTAGGTGAGAAATACAAAGACAAGTATGTCTTGTGTACAGTCAAGCATGGTGGTGGGAATGTTATGGTTTGGGGTTACATGAGTTCTGCTGGATGTGGGGAGCTACAGTTCATTGAGTGAACCAGGCAACGTGTACTGTGACATAATGAAGCAGAGCATGATCATCTCCCTTCAGAAACTGGGTTACAGAGCACAATTTCAACATAATAACGACCCCAAACACACGTCCAAGACATCCCCTGCATTGTTAAAGAAACGGAGGGTAAAGGTCAAGCATGTCTCCAGACATAAACCGTGTTGGGCACCTGTGGGACATTCCCAAACAGAAGGTGAAGACCTGCACCATCAGGATGAATTAACGTGGACACTGCAAGCCAGGCCTTTTTATCCAACATTAGTGTCTGACCTCACAAATGTGCTTCTGGAAGAATAAACAAACTCTTAAACCCTGAGGAAAGCCTTACCAGAAGAGCTGAAGCTGTCATGCTGAAAAGGGCTGGACGACATCATATTAAACCCTGTGGATTAAGATGGGATGTCATTCAAGTTCATATGCGGGGTGGAAGACAGAGACGCAAATACTTTTGAAATTGTAGCGTATCACAACATTTAAATCCTTTAAATTCAGTTTAATTTCTGTAGCCAGAACGGCCACCGGAATGGCACAGATGTTAACAGCGTGAACAAATTATCTAAAAGTTAATTAAATCAGGTAACATTATTTTTTGCCTGCAGCTTATGTGCATTGTGATGCTGTTTTATTTCAGCCAGATGATAGAAACCATAGTTATGATAGAAGAAAATACAACCTTTAAAAAAATTACTTTCTTTTGTGCTGTCATTATAAATGTCATTATAAAATAAATACATAGATAAACTAAAATGAGTTTGTTTTCATGGCCATAGAAAATAATTCTGCTGGAGATCCATATGTCCTGACAAAGCTCTGGACTAAGGAATAAAAGTCTGTCAGTGTCTGTAGTTGGGTGGTAAATTGTAAGTGTATGGTTTTGTAGCTTTTAGCAGAGACCAGTCACACCAGAGTGTTTATGGAGCAAGTGTAAAAGGGCAACATGGAACATTCAGTGACCACATTGAAGTCAACAGTGTGTCCAGATGGGCAGTGTTTGCTTAATTGTTTACAGTAGACCACAGGAAACATTGCACCTCTAGTCAAACATAAAAAAAAGATAGATATTCTCTTACTAGGCTCAGGAATTCAGCAATGTATTATGTAGTGTCTGGCCACAGGATGAAAAAAAAGTTTTTGAATATGTATTAGAATGAGCAATGCAACATTCAGTGAGTGCTTAGTGCAGCAACAGGTGTGATACAAAACAGGGCAACATCTGCCAGCGACAGCTGGAACCTTCTGTTTTCTCTCTTGTAGCTGAATACATAGCAAAATACTGTTCCTCAGCAAGCTGCTTCTTCACTCACCGCACTCTTGGAATGAGCCAAAAAAAATTTGCAGCTCTTGTATTTCTAAAGCTGCTCAAAGTGTGCACTTTCTGTTGGCTCGGACAAAGATACACTCTCCTTCTTCTATTTCTCTTTGGCGTCATGGCTGAAAATGGCCTCCCTTGAAAAAAGAGCTCATTTAATACCATATTAAATCAACATTCAGCTGTGTTGCTTCAGTTCAGCAGTTCATGAATGTACTATAATGGAGAACTCCTACGCATTGTAGTGAGGGGAATCACTGGCTTTGTCATAGAGCTTATGTTTTATAGCTCTATCCTGAAGATCATGGTGGGTTCACATCCCTTCTCTGGAACGCCTGGATCAAGGCAATCCCCATCGACAGACTGCCAGTCACTAAGAATATACTGTATAAATACACGTACTATGCAGTCGACCATTTTCTGCCTTTCCTCCACCTAGAGATTTACAGACTTGTTTTCTATTGTAGATAACTACAGCACAGGTACAGTCTAGAAAACTTTGTGCTTTCAGTGACGATCAGTTAGCACTTTGGACCTATATTTTTCCAAAGCTGCTTTGAGACATTGATCTGTTGTAAAATAAAATGATATAAGTTATTTAGACTTTGTATGTGACCAATCAATTCTGATGGGTGAACCAAACCTAAATATGGTCTGGTCTGCAGAAAAGTGCTGTTGAAATAAAATTATCCATGAGCATAACATGAATTCACTGGTTCCTTCCAGTTTTTAAGGGTCCAAATAATCTTTACTACATACGCTGCACTCTGCCAGGTGTTTAACCAGGTGTGTTCACTTCAGCCATAACAGCAGATAGTCACTGAGCTACTGTGTCATGACAATGAATAGGTAAAAGGATGTTCATAGATAATGATGTAATGTGAAGCCTTGAGCTCTCCCTCAAAAGTAAAAGATGATAAAAGAATGAAGGCCTGGAGTGGGGAGAACATGGGTGATGGTGGCAGAGAGAGCATAGGTCAGGCCTGCAGGGTGAAAATAAATCTTTGAATAGATATTAAGGGAGGAGGAGAGTGGTTTTCATTATGATCCTAGGATCTGAGAAAGGACATACAGTGGTCTATTAGCAAAAGGGGGCATACATTGCCTTTGCAAAATAGGGGTTGCAAAATTAGTCATTTAAAAAAAAAAGAAAGCAAAAAGAAACTTAGGAGGATTGTTGTTTTATTAGTGCAATTAAATGTTGTCTGACAATTGGATTGTCTTTAGTTCATAAGTCGCATATTGTACACTCACATTTCGGGAGGTGGCAAACCCCCAACTGATAGTAAGTCGTTTTCATTAATATTTCATTTCATTGAAGGGTACTGTACTATTTGTTGCATTATGAGCACTGTTGAGTTTATACGTTCCGGGATCCCACTTGCTGGACGGCATGCTCCGTGTTCCCTATCTGATGTGCTGTAAATTAAGCACTGCAGTGTATATCAATTAGAATTGGACTTATCTTTACTGAAGTATTTCCAGAATACCAAAGTTAGAGCTGCTCTTCTTACTGTCTTCCTGCAATCTGGTACTATGTTGTTCTCATTCCGAGTAGTTGACCTCAGCTTCCCATTTTGACTAGTGGATGTTCTAGTCGACAAATCTATGCTACTTCTACTGCACAGTTAGAATTATATAGTGTGTGAAGAATTGCATGGGTGAAAAATAGGGATTACATGAAATATTATTTAATGCATTTAACAGTTGTGTGGAATTTAAACATGAAACTTTCGCGCAATAACCCAGTGCAGTTGCTTATCACTACTTGGTCCAGTCTGGTCCTCTGTATTTTTTACACATAACACTCTTGTTGAGATCCTATAGTTTAAACAGTTAGCACTGTATAAAACACCAGCATGGCATTTTTGTATTCATATTTTATCCCAAATTTTCTTTTAATTTCTTATTAACCCTAACTCTCTCCCCTGTCACACAACAGCTACTATTATTGACATGTTATGGGTTAGCACATGCTTCTCCAGAGACAAAGCAATCAACCATATTGTCTTCATCTAACATCTCACTTCTTCTGCATCTCACGTAATATCACTGGGAAGATCAACCAGCTTTGGAGAAGATACTAACTATCACATTCTGTATATGTAGTATCAAATATGACTGAAATGGCTGCAGCTAATTGTTATACATACGTTTAAAATCAGGTAAGAAAGCAGTAGCTCCGTGGGTAGCACTGTCGCCTCAATGCAAGGATATCTAGGGTTTGATCGCCAGATTGGGCAACCTCGGCCCTTTCCGTATGGAGTACTGCCTGTGACTGTGTAGGTTCTCTCTTGGTACTCCGGTTTCCAACCACAGTCCAAAGACTGTGTTAAGAATGTGTTAAGCAGATAAAACATTGAATGAGTGTATGAAATCGGGCGGCACAATGATGCCGGTCATATACCATGATGCACGGTTCATGAAGACAAACTGATGGAGGGAATGTAATGCATTCTGGTTAACATTCTGCTGGGAAGCTCCAGATCTGGGCATTCAAATGGTTACCAGTTTGGCACAAACATGTTGGTCATGTTTTGACAGATCTGTGAATATGCCATCACAAAAGCATTTTAAAAAGAATTGCAGATATAAACCAAGTAGTACTCAGTATTTCTGTGATAGTTTTCAGGTCCACACTGAATAAAACACACTGGTATGTGTTCAGAACCTATAATATACATTTAACATAGTTTTATTTTTACAGACTTTTCCCTCATTTATTTTCTACTAAATTTCAGCCACTAAGTTTTTCCAAACTGTTCGCCAGCCTAGTTTAGAAGAAAGATTACTTTGGGGACTGAATTTGATATCTATGATAGTACAAATGTGCTAACTGGTAATAACAGTGTAAGCTTTTGCTGTTTGAAGTAAAGTTGTGACACCATGCAGTAGATGTAGGCTAATTAACAGCATGCAACTACTATTTATTTCCAGGCATTAGGATGCTACAAACACCAATACACAAAGGCATAAAACTACACAACTGCTAGACGCTTATTTAATCTACATTGCAACCAGAAGCTAGAGGCCAGACATTAATCATCCGTTGATTAATAATGACAACCAGCACGAATAGAATAATGTTCTCTATAAATATAACAGACCAACTTCCACACCCAGTCATTAACCGAGAATAGATGGACGTCAAGTGAAATTATAGCTCTGAAGGCATGGAGATTGATTCACTGCCAGTTGCAAGCACATGGCAGCATTTGTAGAGTTTGTGCCTTATTATATTAACGTCATTTTTTCCCTTGCCCCTTAAAATACACACATTCCCTGTGACTAAGAACACATATTAGTAAACATAATTAGCCTGACCTAAATAAGTCAGTATGTTCTCTTTACATGCAGTTGGGATTGGAAATGGATTAGAACTGCATAATGTGCTTAAAGATTGGTGATTCTTGAACTGTCTCACTGCTTGCTGACTTAGATATACCAAGGAACTTTCCATGTAGAATACAAATTAAAAGGAGACCTGCACAACCAGGTAAGAAATTATTATAATAATTTTTGTTATTATTGTATTATTATTTTACATTCTTCTTCTTCTTCTTCTTCTTCTTCTTCTTCTCCTTATTATTATTATTATTGTTAATACTACTAAGAATAGGGGCATCACTGTGGCTCGGTGGGTAGCACCGCTGCCTTACAACAAGAAGGTCCCGGGATCAATCCCAGGGTGGAGCGGCTCGGGTCCTTTTTGTGTGGAGTTTGCATGTGCTCCCCATGTCTGAGAGGGTTTACTCTGGGTACTCCGGTTTCCTCCCACAGTCCAAAGACATGCGTGTTAGGTTAATTGGTGTCTCTAAATTATCATTGACTTGTGCATGCAAACATGGATCACATCGATGAAAGACAGAATTGTGTGGAGATCGATGATCCATCAAGCAACCAAGAGTCGGCCGCGACTCTACGGTAAATCCAACAGCTACTAATAATATTTTTTGTATATAATTAGGCAGCATGCTGGCTCGGTGGGGTAGAACCACTGCCTCATAGCAAGAAGGTCCCGGGCTCAGTCCCAGGGTGAAGCAGTCTGGGTTCTTTCTGTGTGAAGTCTGCATTTCATTTGGTCATTTGGCTAAAGTAATGCCCCACTAACTGCTGAAGTGCAGGTGGATTCTTATCATTGATGTAGTTCCATCAGGGAGGCAATTAGATGGTTGTAAATGAATTATCTAGCATGACAATAGCCCCAAGTACATGGTCAAAGACCTAAAAATTTCAGTGAAAAGAAAAGCAAGGAGTCCTGCAGCAGGTGGTTTGACTCCTACATTGCCCTGAACTTAGTCAGCCTAAGATTACATGGAGAGACAAAAGAAAGTGAAATAACCAAAGATTTCAGAAGATTTTTCCAGAGTTTTGCACGCAATGGATTATTTCCATGAGCTTAACAGATTGTGTCCTGCTATTGATCGTCAGACACTACCATGTTTGGTTGACAGGTTTTTCAACCTACAAGTGTTCAGGATCAACATCTGTGTTCAAGTGCATTGCAAGATACCATACTTAACCTGTTTGCCTCAATACCCAACCATATCTATTCTTCTATAAATCTATTCTATTAAAACATAAATCATATATATATATATATATACTGTATTCTTTCTATTATATATTCAATTTTGTTTAATATCTATATCTTGCCTTTGTGTATCTAAATTTTCGCTTTAAACTTATTAATCAAGAAACTTTTAATTATCTCATATATATATATATATATATATATATATATATATATAGTCTAGTTTACACAAGAAGTTTTTGAGTCTTAGTCAAACCAAGGCTTCATCTTTCTAACAGTTCGGAAGTTTTTATTTTCCACTGCGGCCTCAGGCTTGCTCCAGTAAGACTTTGGACCTAGACATTTGCAAAGTACAAAGGACACAAAAACACTGCTCATTTATTTATTGATAAAAATGAGCCAATATTCCCTAACCATGGGTGGTAAATTTTGCATACCTTTGCTTTCAGAATCTACATTGTAGCCTTACCGCATTGTTCAGCAATAACTGAAATATAACATTTCTCTCAATGTTGAGCAGTCCTGCACTGCGCTTAGAGGAATTTGGCCCATCATGGGTGGGTTTTTTCACATGATGTCTTCTATGGCATTGTCATTGAGGTCTGGACTTTGCTTTGGCCATTCAAAAACATTAAAATATTTTTCTATAACATTACTTATTAGATCAAATTGTATGCTTACGGTCATTGTCTTGCTGTATTTCACAGACAGATGTGCAGATATATTAATTTGATTTAGAATTGATTTGGGCAGTCAAACATGCCCAAACAATGATACTACCAGCACCATATTTCCCAGATTGTGTTTCAAAGATTGTTATGCAGAAATACAGTGTCTTTCTATCTCCAGACATAACACATTTTATTTAAACCATTACCTGTCCACTGCTTATCTTAAAGGTTTCACTCACAGATATTCAATATTACATAACTGTCATCATGTAATAATAATATAATAATCAAATGACCACGTAACAGTTTGTCTACTTTGTTTAATAGAGTTCTCTAAATCTTTTAAGACTCTAGAGCAAACCTGCTGATGTGTTAGGCCATATTTATGTCACGATGAAGAAAATTCTCAAGGATTCACAAACTTTCAAGCACTACTTTATGTGTCTGAGAGCTTACTCACTTAAAGCTAAACCCTAGCAAGACTGAGCTGTTTCATATTCATGAAAACACACCCCTATGTCAAGATCTTGTCATTCCAGTGGATAACTTCTGGATGGCAAGCACAGTCTTAAAATGGAGTCGTTTGAAATACCCAACTGTAATATTTTAGTCACGTTGCTAGAATGACCCAGGCATCCAGGTATCTCCTCTATATCAAGAAGTTTCGACCATTTCTCTTCATCGAGTTGCTTGACCATTCCCTTGTCATAGACTGGACTACTGCAGTGCACCATTGGCAGGTCTTCCTCCATGCGTCTAATCAGACTCCTGCAACTGATTCAGAATGCAGCAGCACTTTCGTTTTTCAGCCTACCCAAATTCTCTGTCACTGTCAGATTTAAAACTCTACTGCATGCCTACAAAGCTAAAAATGGACCAGAGCCCTGCACATGCAGACACTTTACATTAGTCTGTATCTCATCCCTTTAAGACCCAGGCATCAAGTTAAAGGTATGTTTCGTAATTCTGTACTGAATTCACTTCCTCTGGCGGTCTGAATAACAAGTCACAAGCTCTAACACTTAAGCAACCACTAACATTATTTTCATTTCATTTTTTAAAGATTTTTTCTTTCTTACTGGTGCAATCACTAACACATACGAGGTTTTCAGTTTTCATATTGGGTTCTTATTCCCCCAGTGTTCACATTAGGCCAGAAGGAAGAAGAATAAGGATCAGGATAACATCAGGGCAACTGAATAATGAAATGTTTTAATTACTCATTTTGTGATTTAATTAGAGTACTTTAGTAAGTAGGAGTTTGGCTGCTGTTCCAGTATAACTATTACATATTGTGAATTATACAAAGTGAGTAATGTGGTGGTGAATAAAACTTTTTTTTTTATCTGATGACATAAGGTGCACTCTCCGATGGGTGGCGTTTTGCACCGCACTTTAGCCTCTCTCGCTCTCTCTCTCTCTCTCTCTCTCTCTCTCTCTCTCTCTCTCTCTCTCTCTCTCTCTCTCTCTCTCTCTC
>JAUZST010003887.1:0-42673 GCA_034779995.1 Parotocinclus haroldoi
TTATAACATAGGGCATGTTCGATTAATCGTACCAGCCGCTTATTAGGACCAAAACCATCCCGTCCCGATGTGCCCCCCATTAACCGGATTCGCCTGTAGTGGCGACACTATTCCCGACACGTCCGAACAGCTGGGGCAGAACGGCCTTGATGGTGGTCAATTTGTCAGAACGGCCACCCTGCCGTACAGCGATGGGTCCTCTCTCAAAACATGTCCTGGAGGAGGTCGTAGAACCATGTCTAGCAGTCAGCTCTCTGTCGCCAAGAGGTACACTACCTAAAAGTAGTTTCTGTGAGCCTTTTTATACAGCAGCGGGAGAAGTACTTTTAGACCCCATGTCTAATCAGGCCACACCCATAACGTTTTGATGAAACAGTTTAGCTGATGTGATTATGGATAGCCACAGAGGGCCATATTATATTTCTGTCAAACCATCAGGAAAACGTCAGTTGTCAAAAAATATGCGTAAAAACCGCCGGCAAGAAAACATACTCAACAAAACAGCTGCTTGCTGATCGTTTTATGACTAATATGATTTTATTAAAGACATCTACAGGTCTACAGGAACTTTGCTTTAAGCTGATTAAGGCCAAAGATGCATAAAAGTGTGACAGGACACTAAGAGAGCTGTAAGGCAACTGGTTATTAAATGGTATGAATTTAAACACGATCCATGACATGGAGAGATAAGCAACAACTAACCCCCCCCTCCCCCTCCCCCGTACTGGTCCCAGTACTCAAATGTTGTGATTTCTGTCCCTGAGTGCAAATTCCAAAACAAATCACGACAGGAAAGCTTTATTAAAAGCATTTCCGAAAAAAAAAGGTCTAAACAATTCCGTGAGCTGAGCCAACAAAGAAGCAGTAAGCTGCTCAAGCTACAGCTATAGTAAACAACACAGATTGTTCTCGTGCAAAACACAGCTCGTTTCGGTTTACACTAATAAATATGGCTACTTTTTTTAAACGAACGTCAGTGGTACCCATTGGCCCACCCCACCCCCCAAAAGGCACCCTATTCATTGCTCTGAACATGATTTTCAGATAGACTGGTTTATGCAGGGTGTGGCAGGCTTTGATTGAGAACTTCGATTGTACGATCTATCTTTGATTGCGCTCTTGCTTGAGGAGGATGGAGAACTTCCAGGCTTCGATGTACTGTGAAAGGAGGATTTCGTCTGGGAACATCTCATCTACCTCAAGAGGGACGTCTACGTCTTTCTGCTCCATGTAGGGAATCACTGTGGCTTTCACACTGGCAATAAACACATCAACAAAAAGGAGACACAATGACAAATGAACACTCAGACTGCTCATTTTAATTACAGTGCAACTGTTGTCTAATAAAACGTGTGTTAAATGTTTAAATCGATTTCACAGAGTATGAAAAACAGATACGGAATCATTCTTTAATGGAAATAAGGAATGCAAACTATTTCCTATGAGATAAATACCATCTAGTTCAGACATATTCCTAAGGCTGAATACTTTCGGTGACATGAGAGACAGGGGGATAGCAGGTTGGAGGCGTCTCGTTTCCTAACGTCTCTGTGTGCGTTTCTTTCCATTTCACAATATATAATTAACAATCATAACCTCAGTACGAACCACTAAATAAAACCGTTTCGGTTACTCATATACAGGAGGGAGATGGAGGGTGTAGGTAGAGGTAAAAGCCACTCAGAACATAATAAACTTTTGATCTATATTTGTCGTTGTGTGAAAGCTAGTGGTTTAAAGGTCAAGTCAGAGATAAAGAAAATACAGGACATTTGTACACAACGAAACGACAACTTTCAGAACAAAATGGCTGCTGGAGTCAGCATTTAAAGTGGGTTTTTGGTTGCCATCCTTCCGAAAAAAGACCATTCCAGATGCAGCTGTTATTGCTCAGTTGTAAGGGGAGCTCACATTAAATACTTACCACTGTAGCCAAGGCTGATTTTTTTTTTTTCAGTTTGTATTACTGCATAAACATTGCCTGTATTTATTGTTTTAAGACTGAGAAATAATTACAAAAAAAAAATCTAACGGTGTCATGGATTTTAGATTTTTGCACAGCACTGTATGACATATCTACAATGGGAACTTGTAGCTTGCTATTGCTAGTTTTTAATTTAAGATGGCACGGATTTGTATTCCTAGCTATTGAAACGTTTAAAAAGATTTTTATTTTTTCTCTAACATTAGAAAACGTATTTTAACGAATAGAAAAAAAGTCAAACGTCGTACGAAAATCTAAGTTTCTCCCTTCTTTAATTCCCATTTTTTTTGTCAGTATGGAAACTCGTGTAAATCACGGACGTATAAATGTAAAGCAGATATCTCAAGAAACTGGTATAAATAAACTGCGGTTGTTTCTTAGACAATCCTTTTCTTTGTTCAGTTTGTTTCTCAGCATTAAATACTAAAATAAAGACAAACAACAAACATGAACGAGTATTACTGTGATCTCTGCTTTTCCACTCGATTAAAATCCTTATTCTAAGAATTAGCTAGCTTATATGCAATGCTAGAACGGTTCGATCACTCACAAGGCACGAGGAGGAAACGGAACGTAAAACAATGACAGACAGAATCAGGAGCTTGTGGAACTTAAAACTTGTTTCTTTCTCTTTTATAGGCTTGCATTTTAAGATATCCCTCCACAAATCATTTTATAGTTACGTTCAATTTCTCAAACTGTTTATAAATGCTGCAAATCCTCACGTGGAAATCGAAGGTTTATAGTTCCAGATCCACGTGTGATTTGGATCGGTCAAAAGCAGCTGATAAAAAGTACAACTACAGCGCAAACATTCTGAATTCAATTCTACTTCCATTTCCGCCTGCAGTCTCACCTCCAGTTGGCCTTGTAGGTGTCTGTGGCACGAGGCTTCTTAAGGACCAGCAGAAGAAACTCGTGCATCTCCAGCAGGAAAGAGTCAGCAGTGGTGTTTTTGAAGAAACCAGTCAGCAGTCTCTTTTCCTCATCCCCCAAAGCTTTCTTATACTCCTCGCTTATCCCTACAAACGGGTCCTAAAGTCATAGGAAGGAACCCTTAAGAGACTAAAGAGCTCAGCTTGAACACAATGCACTGCATTATATTATGTTAAACAATGTTTTATGCAAGTAAAACTAACAATGTGGAACTGTTATGGGTTAACTGTAGGTACCATACCCTCTTTAGACGTATCATGGTCTCTGATTTGAGTGAGCTCAGGAGCTGCCACAGAGCTACACAGTGTTTCAGGCTGCACCTGCTCAAAGCCTGGATAAACCGAAGAGAATAACATTCAGATAAAAATGTGATTTATTACCGAATAGCCTGCTGCCTTATTTACTCCGACGTCCAGTGAATAACTGGGGGATTCTATCCCATAATTAAATATCTCCTCGTTTTAGGGAGCGGTGCGCTGTATCGCCAAAAGTATTTGCTCGCCCATCCAAATGATCTGAACCAGGTGTTATAATCGCTTCCATGGCCACAGGGGTGTAAAGTGAAGCACCTATGGATGCAAACTGTTTTTACAAACATTTGTGAATGAATGGGTCGCTCTCAGGGGCTCCGTGATAGGATGCCACCTGTCCAACAAATCCAGTCGTGAAATTTCCTGCGACCTCATAAATGCTCTTGTGGAAGAACGGTCAGAAATCCCCCTAAACACACTCCTAAACCCTGTGGACCGCCGTCCCAGAATAGCCGAAGCTGTTCTAGGTGCAAAGGGTGGACCAACGTCCTACTGACCTCTATGGATTAGGAACGGGACGTCACTTAAGATCATATGCGAGTCGAGGCAGGCGAGCAAATACTTTTGGCAATATAGTGTATAGCAAATCTGAATACATTTTGTTTTCTCCAACAGCATGATGGGAAATACTCTAAAAGAAATCTCGCAAACAGTTACCAAAAACTCTGTAGATGTGAGAGGGTGCCTTTAGACTTTTCATAGTGTTCGTTCAGCCTTAATCTGATTATTTACCAACTGCTAACCCTGTGCTTTATTGCACCCTGTGAATTCCAGGCTCTGAGCGCCCCCTAGTGACGCTGGTCAGAACAAAGGCTGGAATAAGGATAGGCAAGACGATAGTATTGTGTGGTGACAAATGAATTATACATACTAAAACAACAAATCTAATGGTGGCCTAAGACTTTTGCACAATACTGTATGTCTGAACTTCCATAATTGTGATGAGCTCTGGGAAAAACTGGGTTAATGCTCTTTCTAAAAGAGAGCACAACTGGAATCAGAATCAGATGACCAAATTTAAATATGGTAAATAAATATGATGTGAATTTCGAGGGGCGTCTTTTAGCGCTTCCCCGATTAGTGTTTTTAAAACAAATGGCAAACAGGGTCAATTTTCTGTGGTTTTCGTCATTCTTGGGCTTTTTTTTCCCCTGAATGGATACTTCTCAAAAAAGCAACCCTTTAGTCGGAATAACAACCTGACTTTTTGGGGGGAGTGAAAGTTGTGTCTTTTTTTATTCATTAAGGCAAGCAGGTGCTTCTCACCGGGGCAGCTGAGGCTAAAGAGTATCATCAGTATTCTTTCTTTTTGGAAAGAAAATTCCAGGGGTGCCTGTTCCGGTGAGAATCGCCTGTTTTTTCCAGAGCCCCTCACAATAGTTTAATGACGAAATTCTGAAAATGCCAATCGCAGTCTATTCTTCCTAAATCTCATTTTCATCTGGTCTGGGTTATGGAAGCATCTGGTGCCCACGCTAGAGAGAACAGGACACAGGAGTTAGCATTCCTTGGATAGGACACGGCAGGAAGGGGGTCCTCTGACACAGCCAACCATCCATGCTGTTACTATACTGAACTATAGGAAACTGCTGTTCAGGTGTCTGGATCACAGCGGCTTTTATCAGAAGCTCCGTCCGTGCAATGTGAATACAAACACAGATGTGCAAGACGAACCTTAAATACATGTGGAGCTGTCTGGTCTGACATCTGTAACACTTCCTTCAGGTAATCAACCAGATGCATGTTTGCTTCTCCACCAGTCATGGCGAGGAAGCCCAGGGTGAGCTCCACTATGGAGAGTGCCTCACACGCATCACTGTACGACTGCAGCTCTACAGCCAGCGTGGACTGGTTCAGTGACGACAACGACTCCTGCAGCAAATATACAAATCAGTCAAGTGTGGACTGGACGCTGCGTACAGTGTGTTGTATTCAGAAGATCCTTTATTAGGTCCTAGATCATTATTAGCACACCGAGAGAACGCATGGCTTTGGATTTATTTATCCGTTACTCACTTACGACCAGAATTTCTTATTTTATTCAGTAAAAAAAAAAACAGACCGTCAGCTAATTAACTATACAAACGCACTTCGACCATGACTGGGAAATATTATAATGCACATTTTCTGTTTACGAGATTTTCAGGTTGCTGCTATATGAGATCTACCGTCCTGGAAAATGGAAGCGATACAGTTGGGGAAAATGCTTATTTAATGCAATAAAATGTAAACGAATTAGTTAAACGACAACGTGATTTTCTGGGTGTTTTTTTTAATGTTCTGTCTCTCGCAGTCGGTATACCTACGATATAAATTACAAACCTAGGATGGGCAGTGTATCAAACACTTTTCCCCACACTGCATATCAAAAGAGCATGAGAACGTGGGAGTGCATTATTATTATTTTGATTTGTAACCCATTTCTAACCATCTGTGCTGAGGGACTTCGCTCTGCAGTTGAGGACAGGAAGATGGATGAGGATAAATTACTGTGCATTACAACGCACGATGCTGCTGAGCGGTACTTTACGTCTTTGCGTAATGACGTGACAGTTGTGGTTATTAACACAAATACGGGTAAGTGCCCTCGGCATTGCCATCCATGAAACTGGCTCTTGACTGAAACGGACACTGACTGGACATTTCATAGGTTATTTCATGTGCATGTTCACAAGAAAACTGTTCAAACTATTTGTGAAACAGACTAGAGATACAGGGTTGTAGGTATTAGGTATTTTCACGATTAACTACATAGATTTTTCAGCTCAAACTACAGATTATTTTAAACGGGATGGGGTGTAAACTACAATCTCTGCTCCTGTAAATGCCGCAGTGCAGCGTGGTGCAGTTTGGCTCAGTTTATGAGCTTATTATTAATCATCAGTGTGATGTGATGTATCGAGACGACTCGGGTTGTACATCGTTACTTGTATTTCAGCTCTTTTTAGTATGTTTTCCATTTACTATGTAAAACAGGCACTAATATGGATCTAAGGGCTGCACAGAAAAGAACAGACGACCGTTCATTTAACACCGAAAACTATCAATAGATGCATTTTTCACGCCATGTGCTGAATTTTGCTTGATTTTTTTTCCACACACTTTGCTGTCCACACTCACTTGATGAACCTTGGCCTTCACGTCACGGAAAATGTTCTCATAATTTCGGTCGTGTCTGTTCACTAGGGTCGGGATTCCCTATAAAGGTATAGAAAAACAGCTCTGTTTATTATAAGTTCAGGAGGATGAGTGTAGCAAAACCCGCGCCTCAGAAGACCCACATTCAGCGTGATGAGTGGCTTGCCCTGCAGGAAGCGTGTGAGAAGCTGCTGCTGGATCTTGGGCAGGTCGTACTCTGACAGCATCTCGTGGCCACGTTCCATGCTGTACTGGCAGTTAGAAAGCACCAGGGGTAGAAGGTCTCGATCCACCTCGTATTTGATGACATGGAGCTCTGTCAGGTCGGCAGGGCTCACCGTGTACCTGTGTGGTTTGGAAAACCCAAGGGTAACAATTCTCATCTCCATCCAGTAAATGGTCCAGAGATCTCGTTCCAAGTCTGCCAAGTTGCCACTGTTGGGCGCACAACTGTTCGGTCTGAGAGTCTGAGAGACTGCGTCAGTTTCAAACACTCCCGGTAAGATGCCAAACTTTAAATGTAAACCTGGGCCTGGTTCAAACCACATTTGCCCTTTGTACAAAAAGAAACAGACACAGCTCTGGGGTTCACTCAAAATGTGGAACTATGGAGGCACTCAAGTTAACACAATAGACTATGGACCAGAAAGTCATGTGATCAAATCCCACCTGCCACTGTTGGCTCCTTGAGCAAGGCCCTTAACCCTAAATATTTATTATTTCACGTATTGATGTGGGAGCATGTTTTTGTGTGTCTTTACCTAGTTTCCTCTTCAGTGTACTTGTCCACTGTGTAAATCAACTCGTTGTGCAGAGCAATGAGATAGCTGACGAGAGCGGTGGAACACAGTCCCAGACCCTGCCTCCGAGGCATCAGCACCTCCAGTTTAGCATCAAAGTCCAGGTCATGCAGGTACTCTGCTGGAAGCTTAATTTCTCCTGACGAGCAAAACCATATCCAAATCTTTTTGTTTGTCTTTTTTTTTGCAGTTCATGCGGCTAATGAATCACACGTAAGGGATGAAAAATACTCAAATGTTAACGGTCCACAGCATAGATAGCATACAGTATAGAATAGTATAGAATAAACAGCTGATACACTAGTAAAATAGACATTTTGGATAAGTGACCAGCACCTTTAGTCTAACCAGTATTACCATAACCTTATTCTTATTTCGCTGAGACCACCTCTGAAGTGTGTGTGTGTGTGTGTGTGTGTGAGGGTTGGATGGAAAGGGGGTTTGGGAGAATTAGGATCATTACTATAACATTATTATAACATATATTAGAAGGGTTAAGGTTTACCGTTGGTAGCCAGGGATACTCTTAGCTGGTTCCACGTGGACAGGAAGATCTTGATTTGTTTCTCGTATAAAGCCTTCAGAGAGGCTGGCATTAAAAAAAAAGCTGATTATTGATGCAGCTTTATGATAAGATCAATATTAGTTAAAAGTGAACTGGGTTGGACAGTACCTGCTTTCGGGCTTAAGAACTGTGCTATAGTGCAGACTGGAAGTTCGATGGCATTCTGGAACGTCTTTACCAGTTCCTTCTGGAGCGCAAGGATGTCTGGGAGGAACTTCACCAGCCTCAACTCCGCCTCCTAAACCACATCAACAGCTGTTTTAAAGAGGGGATCCCAATAACAGCGCTAACACTGACACAAATAAACGGTGCAATTAGGAGCTGGTCATTCACCACTCCTTTAACTTCCGTACCTTCTGTAGGAACTTTGAGAGGACAGGTAATTTGTCCCTGCCCTCATTCTGCTCGAGTATGTGACCCAGTCTGAGGAGAGAGACACGCTCCCTGCAGCTCCACACTGCTGAGCAATGGATTACAGAATCCTGAGGGAGAGCATGCAGGAACTGCTTGGGCTCCCCAAACGTTATTCTCATAACTGGGTTGGATGAGACCCTCTCGTCATTTCTGATTAAATCATTTGTCTCGGTCAGCTCCTTCTCCAGAACCTGCAATGGTAACCGAAAATTGCCATAATTGTAATCTGAGGAAAGAACCAAACATTCCCTCGGAGTGAGGCAAACCTACAACCCCAAATCGAAAGAAAATGGGACAGCATAGGATGTTGTAATTTATTACGTTGCAGACAGTATGAAGCCAAGATGTTAATGTTGTGTCGGGTTAACGTCATTCCATTTGTTAATAAACATCCAATCGTGCATTTCAGGCCTACAATGCATTCCAAAAAAAAAAAAAAATTGGGACAGGGGCAATTTGGGTTAGTAGTGATGTAACGGTCATGCCAACATGTGATTCTAATCATCAGTTTCCACAAAAGGCTGAGCACAGATGGGCAGAAAATGTCCAGTTTGTCAACAAATGTGTAAGAAAAGGACTGAAATGTTTTGAAACAAAGAAAGAGTGGAAGGGATTTCCATTTATCATGTTCACCTTTTCTAATTTGACTTGTTTTGCTTTGTGTTGCTGAAAAATGCGTGGTCGTCATACTAATCAATATCACATACTTCTGTGATATTACTGGCGGGTTGCAAAGCAGAAGTCCGATTGCTGCCCGAGTCACATAAGCCCAGAGGTTTCCTGTCATCTGTTTATCCAAGTGCATGTAAACTCGGCCATCTGATTAATGACAATTCTACAATCATCTGATTATGAAGTAAAATGCACGTAAAAGGCGCTCAGTGAAGGTGTCTAGGTTTCCTAAATCCACCGTGAAATGCAGTACAAACAGCAAGAGAGATTAGAATAAAGATTAGGAGATCAGAATGTAATTCGGCAATACATAGACACGGCCTACCTTCAGTTTATGTGTGATAATATCCGTGTTCACGCTCATCTCCCAGTTATTTCTGGCATCCTTGGTTGAGAGCATATTGTTGTAATTAGCAGGCCCTGTTCAGGAAAGCAAAGTTAAGAGTTATGCAGATGAGTACGAAATATTCATATCACAGCATACTTGAGCATTATCAGTCCTGATCCTGCCGAGGGTTCTCACAGCATTTCTTTTAGAACTGGGCATTACAGTAGAACAATATATCTGAAATAATTGAATACACACTCTAAAAGAGCTGTAATTTTGTAACAAACAAACAAAAAAACCAAACAAATCTGAGCCAGTAGCTAGTCATAGATAGCTCTGTGTAAAAAATAATAAGAATACATTTTGTTTATAAGTGCTTAGCAGTTTAAGACAGTAAAACACAGACAATACAAGATATATACAACTACCATAGGACAATCAAGTACGTTAACCATAGAACACTTGAATAAGTAAACAACTTTTATTTAATCGGTGAAGACGCCTCTGCAGCACGATTTGCCCTTGGAACATCCCAAACATCCCAACAGCAAGAGATGACCGCTACTTGATGTTTTTGGCAAGAAGGAGCAGATGCAGCAATGAAACAGAGCCACAGGGACAGTTTCTTGCTGCCACTGGATGACAGATATGTACCCAGACCACATGAATCCTATAGCGGAGCCGCTTGAAACAAATAAACAGCTATAATAAATAAACCGTCGTGTATCTCTAAGCTTAAGCTTCAGAGAGTTTCCTGCTTACACCAACAAGCCCACAATAAAAACCTGGCCCTATAGAAGTGTTTGGTCAGACTCCAAATCTCGAAACTGCCAGAGGCACTTACACTGACTGGGATGCTGGGGCTCCAGAAAGCTGGAGATGATCAGGTGGACGGTGCAGACCGTGTCATCAGCACCTTTTCCCAAAGCTTTGGTCAGCTGTTCTAGATCCTTCCTCAGGTGAGCTAGCAAAAACGGCACAGGATCTGGAACAGGGTGCTTAATGATTTGTAGAACATCCTGGAAAAAAATACACATTACAAAAGACCTTGTTTAATCTCACTTACATGAGACATCCGAAGAGGACTGATAATAAGCGATATTTCTGATCAATAATGACATTAGGAACACAATAATTCAGTTAGGAACCTAAAAGCCATACCTGGGGGCCATTAGAGGCTCCTAGCAGCATGGCCATGTGTGTGAGCATCCTGATTAGACTAAACGGTGCGGGAGACATGTGTTTTGTGTCCTGCATATCCGGCTGGTCTCTGCGATTTGGGTCCCCCAGGATGTGCCCAAACTTTGTGTTGTCCCCTCTGCAATCAAGACATTTACAGTCAGCACAGCTGCCTCACAGCCAGAAGGTCCGGGTTCAACCCCAGGGTGGGGCGGCCTTTCTGAGTCCTTTCTGTATGGAGTCTGCGCGCATTTACTCTGGGTACTCTGGTTTCCTCCCACAGTCCAGAGACACGCGTGTTAGGTTAATTGGTGTCTCTAAAGTGGCCCTTAGTGTGTGACTGCCAAAACACACCGACGGCGACAGGGCATGAACAGGTCATGCAGAAGGGTGGGCCACATCCTCATAATCTCAGAGTCACACGCACAGTCTTGGGCGACCAAACACCCTACCGAGCAGTCCATGTGTGACACACACATCTCAGTTCAACATGCTTCTGTTCAGCCCCATAAATCTATCCTGTCTCGTTTGTGCAATCAAACTGTTCATTTGCTTTTCTGGCTAATGTAAAAATCAAATGCTTCTTTTTGAAATCACTTCATACTCATTTTGAAATGTCGCCTAAATTCAGTGTAAATCAGATCGGTCAGTTTTGACCGGGTACGCAAAAGTTAAAAAAAATATTTAATTATTGTGCAAGAAAGAAGATGCACAACAGGTTTCATCTTGGTTTTTGAAATAGTGAAAATAATGCGGGTATAAGTGTTTGTTGTTCGTTTTGGTTCCATTTTTGTCACATATAATACACTTAAACCACACAATGCAACTCCACAGTCAATCATACTTCTGTCAAATCAAACTGTCCGGTTAAGAAGCAACACTGATTGCGAATCAATTTCACCCGCTGTCGTGCAAATGGAACAGATAACAGGGGGAAATGAGAGGCAGTTAGCAAGACAACCCCTATAAAGCAGTGGTTCTGCAGGTGGTGGCCACAGACCGTTTCTCTGGTCTCATGATTTCTGCCTGATGTTTTTAGTCACTTTTGCATTTTGTCAGTGCTCTCACCCCTGGAGGTACCATGAGGGGGTGTCTACGACCAACAGATGTGGCTCAGGTAGTGCAGCTCATCCAGGATGGCGCATCAACGCGAGCTAAGAAGGTTTGCTGTGTCTGTCAGCGTAGCCAGGAGCCATGAAAGGGGCCGTAGGAGGGCAACAACCCAGAATCACGACCGCTACCTGCTCCTTTGTGCAAGGAGGAACGGGAGGTGCAGTGCCAGAGCCCTGCAAAATGACCTCCAGCAGACCACTAGTGTCCATGTTTCTGCTCAAACTGTCACAAACGGACTCCATGAGGATGGTATGAGGACTCGACGTCCACAAGAGGGCCGTGTGCTTGCAGCCCAACACCGTGCAGGGCGATTGGCAGATTGACCATTGGTGCCCTGTGGTCTTCACAGAGGAGACCAGGTTCACAATGAGCACACGTGACAGACGTGACAGAGTCTGGAGATGCCATGGAGAACGTTCCGCTTCCTGTAACGTCCTCCAGCATGACTGGTTTGGCAGTGGATCATTAATGGTTCATAATAATGGCATTTCTTTGGAGGGCCGCACAGCCCTCCATGTGCTAGCCAGAGGCACCCTGACTGCCATTAGGTACCGGGATGAGCTCCTCAGACCTATTGTGAGACCATATGCTGGTGCAGTGGCCTGGGTTCCTTCTGATGCATGACAATGCTTGGCCTCATGTGGCTGGAGTTTGTCAGCAGTTCCTTTATGGCTAAAGCATTGATGTTATTGATCCCATCGAGCACATCTGGGACATCATGTCTCGTTCCATCTACCAACGCCACGTTGTCCCACAGACGGTCCAGGAGGTGACTGATGCTCTAATCAAGGTCTGGAAGGAGATCCCTCAGGAGCACGCCCAAGTGTGTGTGCCACACACACACACACACACACACACACACACACACACACACACACACTACTGAGCCTCATTTTAACTTGTCTTGAGGAATTTCTACTGAAGTCTGTTTTAGAGTAATGATTCCAAATCCATACCTCCATGGGATCATAATTTCAATTGACCTCAATTACTCTTATGTTATTTTGTTCTAAACCCATCCCACTATGTAATGAATAAAGGTTTTCAACTGGAACATTTCATTCACTGAAATCTACGATGCGTTATTCCCTTTACTTCTTTGGAGCGGTGTATACATTACAGTAGCACAAAATACTACTTGACAGCGGAAGTCGTGCGTCCGACGTACATTACAGTCAGCATCCCGTCTCACAGAACGTAACGCAGTCTTAAAACGGCACAAATCCACACTTGCACGTCCATGCATGGTTTGATGAGTTACCCGTGTGACCCAGGTCTGATTATCCTATCATGTTCCAAACCTCTTCATACAACAGTCAATAATAAACATACAAATAAACACTTACTGCGTTGGTAAGCGTTGGAAGCCCTGAACAGGTGCATGATTCACGCCCCCTATCACAGAGTTACAGTCTGGACAGCGAGCTTGCTCCATCGGCTGCCCACACTAAACAACAAACAAACTGTATGTAATACTGCACTCACAAGCTTGGTCCAAATTAAACATCACTTCTTAATCAGACTCGCCTCTCCAACAGTGCATGGATGACCCAACGGGCAAGCTGCAAAGGAAAAAAAAAACAGATTCAACTTGAATAAAAAGAGTTAAAAGAAATCTAACGGCACAGTTTTTCGAGCTTTCGATGGGATTACCCTTTACCCCATACAGGATTTAACAGTGCACACTTACCATACCAATGTAGATTCCCCATGGCCTGCTGAGCAACGGCGAGCACGTCATCTGGCATGGTGGGTAAAAAGGATCTCTGTGCACAAAGCAAGCCAAACATCATCGCACGTTCCCGATTTTCTTAACACGATCATGGTGCGTACTGATAGGCTAGAATAAGAACCTGCATGTTGGCAGGGGTCAGGGCCAGGTTCACCAGAGGCTGAAACAACGGCTGGTTCACACAGAGAAGCACTGCTGCCAGGTGCACAGCGAGCTCAAACACCGCATACTCAACACCTGCTAACTGGGGGTTCACATTCAGGCCAGGCATGCCGTTACACACCAGCACTTGGGCGAAAGCTCTCGATTCCGCGTTGGTAAACACTTCCGAATTCTTGATGAAGCCTTCGATTGCAGCCAGTTGCTAAGAAACGGAGAGAGGTAAATCCGTGTTAACTGCTTGCTGGCTGCTGATACGTCTGTAGGAAAGGCTGAGGAATGAAGTGTAGCGAGTGGGCAATTTGTTCACCTCAGGTTTAGGATGGAGGTTAGGATTGGTAGCTCTGTACAGGGAGGTGACTTCTCTGAACAGGGCTAATAGCAGGAACACCGTCTTCTTGGCAGGTGAACATTTGCAAACCTGGACGGGCCAAATAAATACGCTCACTAACGCCACCAGGACGCTACAAACAAATTGTTCTCCATGGTTAAATGACCGTGAATACCTGGCAGGCTTTGGTTATTCCTTCCATCTTGCCGTCCAGCATGGCTTTGGCCACTGCATCTCGGACACTCTTGTACTCCTCTCCACTGACAAGATACTGGTCGATCTGGCTACCAGTTAGACTCTGGGGGGGAAAACAAATCAAAGGCAGAGCATTATTAAATAATTTAGTCCTAGCAGAGAGCACCTCATAGCTGCGTTTGTATTTAAACTATTATAACGCTGATCTCTCTATTGGGAGAAGTAATGTCTGAGTAATTACCGTACTTAACTAGAGGGAACAAATCTCACCATCTGAAGAAGCTCCTGAGGAAACAGCCAGGTGTGCTTACTGTCTTGTAGAAACTTCTGGACAAATTCGACTCCGTTAAGTCTGCAGATCTTTCTGATAAGGTAGACTCTGTACCAGTCGTTCTTACTACGCTCACAAAACTCGACCGCGGTGCTCATGAAGGCATCCCCTTCAGCAGAACTCTCCTCTTCTAATCGCAGAAACAGAAATGCTTTTCTGACATGAATATTATCACACATATTAGCTACGTCCCTTCGGTTCTACTCCTTTAGATCCTGTAAGATTTACCATTAAAACACTCGGTATTAGATAAGATTAAGATAAGAAGACATTTTAAGGTGCTGTTGTTTACCTGTTCTGCTTACTAAAATGTCTGCTACCATATCTAGACAGAGGCGTGTCCTGGCCACCTGCTGCAGGTGTTCTATCGTCACCGTTTCAGCAGCCACAGTTCTACTTTGCAACATTTCCATTAAGAAGCTTTTCTCTTCAGAAAGGCAAGCCTGTTGCTCAGCGACGGAATGCCACTGGATCCGCTCAAACATGGAGTCCTACACACACACACACACACACACACACACACACACACACACACACACTTGTACTGTGCAATGACAGTGAATCTGAATCAATCAATCTATAAATCTGTCCGTCCATCCATCGAACAGTACAGCACGACAATATTTTTTATTACAAATGTTTTTTCTATTTCGTTACATATTTTTTTACACGCAAAAAAGACATTTTAACCGTAACTATTTTTTTGAGTAATAAAAATGATCAAAAAAATGAACTGATTACTCATTCCTAACATAAACAACGAACGCAGATCACTTAATGACACAATCGCCATGCCGAAATAGTACGAGTATTTCTTCTTCTGTATTTCTGAGTCGGCTAACGCATCCTCGTTCATTGTGCCACCTAATGCAATTGCATTTTTTTTTTTTTTTAACACGAGAGGGCGCAATCGCACGTCATCCTCTCTCGCACACACCGCTCTGGGTGAGACTCGTAATTTGTTTTTATTGCAGAGGACTGGATGCTCTTTTTGTTTCAGTTTTATACAGGAATCGCACACGTTAATTTGAATTGCTATTACAGAATATTAAAAGAAGAACGTTTTTCACTTATTTACATTTCTGTTATTTAGCAGACGCCCTTATCCAGAGCGACTAACTACTCAAACAGTCTTACAACCCCAGCAATGGTGGGTTAAGGACCTTGCTCAGGGACCCAGCTGTGGCATTTGAACCCCCAGACCATCAGAGTCCAGTACCTTAACCGCTAGGCTACCACAGTCCCACTCAGTTACGATAAGGTGAAGCTACAATAGAAAAGCTCACAAATCAATTAACAATAGTGAGTATTGTTTACTAAGCACTAATTCAATTTGATTATCGATAAAAATTCTCAGTGCTAAATTCGACACTTGATTTTACAACTATTTAACTGTTAGACCTGCCACTTTTGCTTTGAGCTTCCAGCCCTGCAGTGATTTTAATCCCCAGCATATTGATTCGTCTCACCTGTCTCACCTTAATCACACCCTCCTCTATTTTGACCTTCATGCACTTGCTCCCCAAACTCTGTTTGTTCTGTTCGAAATGTTTCTTTCTTTCTATTCAGAAAGTTCCAGTGACAGACCTATCTGGTGCATCTCTAACTCCTGGCCTAAGGAACACGGGTCATACGGTTCTATTCGGTAAACAGAACAGACTAACCTCCAGGCAGTTTATGTACAGACAGTAAAGTTCGGTTTTGTCAGCTTCCTCCAGGAGTCTGCACTGCTCCACACACGTGAGGTGTTCCTGTATGTAATCTTTCACAACATCAAAGCTGAAAGAAACGGCAGAACCAATCAACGGATTCAATAAAAGTGCATTTGCATGCTAATGGCCAGCATGACCACGAACCCTCAGTTTCTTCAATCAGTGGCCACTTTATTAGGTACAACTTGCTAATACCTAGTTGGACCCACTTTGCCTTTTGAACTGCCTTCATTATTTGTGGCATGAATTCAAAAAGGTGTTAGAACCTTTCTTTTTTCGTGACGCCCCCCACTGGACTGAGATCTGGGGCCTCAGTTATAAAACGGTGCATGGGTTCTGGAGTAAAATGTGCGTACGCACCCCTGTGAACCCTTTAACGCCGTAGGTGAACGAGCCTCATGTTCCATGTAAATGACCTTATGTATATTTAAACCGAGCGCATACCTTTCATTTCCGATCACAACAGTGGTGGCATCAACACAAAACTATGAAAAATCACTGTTTGCAAAGAGAGGCAAGTTCCAAGAGAGGGTAATGTATGAATCAATTTATACGAGGAAAAAAAAACCCCACAAAAAAATAAACACACATTCCCAAGGATTCATGCTTTAATTAATAAAGTACTCGATAGTGCTGACAGACTGTAATGAGTGAGGCCTCGTTAAGTATTATACGGCACATACGCTTTAGTAATCCACCCCGACCCCGACCGTAATCTAAACGAAAATTCTATAATTCTATAATCTGATATAATGCCGATTCTGATCTCACCTGTATTTGAGGAGCAGTTTAAGCACCACAGAACGTACTACAGGGTTTTTGTCCACAGAATCGTCAAAAGGAGACAGAGCCTTGGTGAAAAATCGACGATCGCGACCTGACGAACGGGAAAAGGACAGTCCAGTCGTCTAAGTACAAAAACACACATATGGAAATCTCTGGAACACGCACGGTAACACAATCCCACCTCTGATGATGGGCATGGAGCCTGACTCCACCATGAGGTAGGACAGCAGGTGGAGGATAATTTCCCTGCTGGGCGGTAAGTTGTCTCTGAAGCAGATGGTGGAGACCAGATCAATGAAGAAGGCGTTGCAGTGCTTTCGGAACTGGGCGTTTTGTTTGATCTGGGCACTAAAGGTCGACAACAAAAACACACAATGTACAGTCAACCCACAGTATACCGCCATCCCTCCGCCCATAATCTAAATCAACGGCACCGTTGTACAGTAATTCCTATCGTTTTATATCTATTTTAAAACGTAAACATTCACAGAATACAAAAACATAAAAGAAAGTGAGCAGCGTGTAGCATGGTTGCCTCACACCTCCGACTCCACCTTGGTGGAATTTGCATGTTCTCCCCATGTCTCCGTGGGTGGTTTACTCTGGTAACTCTGGTTTCCCCCCCCACGATCCAAAGGCGTTCCTGTTAAGTTAATCGGCCACCCATGGAGGGCGGGTCCCTTTTCGAGTCTTGTTTCCTCCCAAGGTTTCTTCCTACTACCTTCAGGGAGTTTTTCTTTGCCACCGTCACCCTGGGCTTGCTAGACAAAGCTCTGTTATAAAAAGCGCTATAGAAATAAATTTGGATTTACCCGAATTTCCTACGACCCTCACTAGGATCAAGTGGAAAGTGGAACATAGCTATAGTGCTTTATGCCTGCAGTTCTTTTTCTGTCATTAGATAGACAGTCAAACAGCTACATGGTACCAACTTTGCTCAGCCAGTCTAATTGCACAGTCTACACTAACCGTTATATAAGTCAATAAACAACATGGCCACCTAACCCTCTTTTGTGTATATAGATACGAGCTCTATAAAGTCCATTCGCTGAACAGCCGTTTGCTTAAACCGCCAAGACGATAAGGATTCCAACAGCTGTCCTATATACATCTTGTTCACGCCCGAATGACATAAAACTAGTACGAGCAAACCATTGTGGCACCTGCTAACATGAGCGCAAATCACGACTGATCGTGAACTAATCGTTTTGTTGTGTTAAGTTGTGTTATAAAACACTGAATGAAAAGTAATGCAGGGTGGCTGTGGTAATGTCTGGTCACCATTCTTTCCGGTCCGGTTTTATTGAATGTAATGCGGACGTTAAACAGTGAATAGCTGCACTTTTACACCGTCTCTCCCCTGGTAAAGCTAAGCAAAAACAAAGTGTTAAGAT
Source organism: Parotocinclus haroldoi (assembly GCA_034779995.1). NCBI lineage: Eukaryota > Metazoa > Chordata > Actinopteri > Siluriformes > Loricariidae > Parotocinclus > Parotocinclus haroldoi. Next base: position 18,081 of record JAUZST010003887.1, read on the forward strand.
GGTCGCAGTTTGCTGTGTATATCCAGCTTACCGAATGGCCTCGGAAGGTCTGAGGACAAAGTCGTCATCTATTGCCTGCATGCAAAGTGGACAGTACATCTGTCCAGGGGTCAACCACTGCTTAATGCAAGCCAGGCAGTAAATATGATCGCAGGGCAGATTCAGAGGGTCATGTGGGTCCCCCATGCACACGGGACAAGGCTGCAACCCAAACCTGGACACACAGTAGCACTGACTTGATTACGCTCCTACAGGCAAAACTTGTTTGTTTCACACATCTTTTTCTTTCTTTTTTTTTTAAACTCTGCTCTTAAACAGCATTTGTACCTAAATATTCGCTTGTTTGCTCCACTTTTGCATTCTTTGAGAACGGTTATAACGGCCTCAAACGTGTTCCTCCTTTTGAGATCAGAATTCTTCTCCAAAACCTTAAAACACATTAAAGTGAGTGAGCTAAACGGCAAAAGCAGAAAGTACACCCAAGCAGTAACTATCTCACAGTTAACGTACTTGTCCCAGTCGCCTCATGTGCTCCAAAACCAACGTTTTCAGGTTCTCCTTCATGTTCTCCACGCCCAGCAGCATGTGCTCCACAAAGAGGGAGAGGGGGTAGATCCGATTCCATCCATGCCTGGAAGCACAGCGTGAGGGATCGGTATTAATTCTGTTAAATCCCACGGACAGCGGCCCTGCACCTCACTGTACTCACTGAACACGGCCGATCAGGGTCTTGCTCCGGTCCCCATACTGACGGGCGCTCTCTTCTGAGCACAGCAACTCAATCGGGACCTGCAACTTCTTCACCTTTTGCAGCCAAGCAACACAGAGAGAGAATTCACCCAAGGACTGGGGCTCCAGGTACTCGACGCAGGCCATGGCAGCGTACACATCTATCACCTGCATACAAAAAGAGAAAAAGAATAACATTCTGTGAATTCAGACCTTTAATTTCTGTTCTACACAACTGCCAAGTCGCTTTGGACGGAGGGTTTATATAAGGGCTCATTTAAGACAAGAGAATATGTAAATAAAATCTTGAATACAATAATCTATAGAATATGCCCATCAGCATTATTTAATCCAGAGTTATGGTACGTCCTCGTGGCCTTGCTACACCATGGGGAAAAAAATACTAATACTGTATATTTACTCCCTTTCAATATCTGCTTAGTGTAACTTAAAAAGGCAACCACTGGACAGAAGGCCAGGTCCCCTTAACGATAAACATTCATCAGAAAAATAATCCTGATAGCCATGCCGTACAGTAACAACATACCATTTCTGTGTCGTCCCTGGCCTGTGGGTTCCCCAGTAGCACCTGAGCGATCTGGGGTTCAATGATGATCATTCTGGACAGGTTCTGCAGGCGGTTCTTAAACTCGTGGTAGGCAGCATGGATCCAGGGCAAAGAGATCACCTCGTTCGGTGCCGTTTCCAGGCGACCTCTCAGTTCATTTACACAGCATGTCAAAGCACGAGACAGAAGCTAAGCAGCACAAACATATACACACACACACACACACACGTTACATACCTATACATATGTACATATATGCTAAAACCAGTATTCGACGCTGACCTCAAGCTCCTCTTCTGATGTTGCATTCATGGTCAGAGAGATGAAATCCTGAAGATACCTCTGGAAAAACTCCACTTGCGTTTCTGGGTCTGCTTCTCTGATGTACCTGCCCAGTGGAGTCCTCCAAAATATATCATCAAACTGCGACAGAGAGTGGTCTATGGAAAAAAAAATACATCATCATAGAAGCTAAAATTAATCTCAGACAGATGCGAGTGCTACCAGGAGAGGGCATGCAAACTCCACACAAGCCGAGGTCAGGATGAACTGTGCTGTGATGACCTGTCAGTGATTTTAATGTTATGGCTGATACGTCAGTGTCACTTACCTTCTCTGTGCAGAGCGTGCACCCAAAGCTCCTCTAGATAATCTTTGATCTTCCAACTGAATGGCATGGTGCAGCCCACACGCCTTTGCGGTGCAATGCTGTTTTGTACCAGAACCATCACTGAGCTGTAAAAGGAAGCGTGATACAGTGATAAACAAAAACACACAGACGCAAAAACATGTCCATTTAAAACAGTGGCAAGCTTACTTAGGGTCCAGTCTTGTATATTGAACCTGTAGTAACTTGGCATCTCCAAAGATGTCCAGCCATAGCTTCTTCACTGATACTCCGGAGTTGCTGTCTAGCAACAGGTCAAGGTTGCAGTCACGGTCTATCACAGAGATCAGCTGCGCCAGGAAGGGAATAACGACGGCCTGAACTCGCTTCCATAAGGTATTCCTGAAATGCAATAACAGAATAAACCTTTAAGTAAGAAACTATATGAAACGACAAAATATGGAAGGTTGACGAGACCTACAAATGGACCTTAGGTAGGTACGCGGACTGTGTTACGACCTATTTCATCTCAAGGGATACATTTAGATTTTAATAAAAACAAATCAGGGTGGGATCCTCGAGCCAATCAGGCCTGCAACACGTCCCAAAAAAGGCAATTTAAAGCTAGTAATGAGATAAGAAAACAAAATTATAATGGGATTTCACACAGGTGATGTCACCAAGTGCTTGGAATCATGATTCGGCAAGAGGTTGAGTCGCTGAGGAGCAAAGGTGGGCAGAGGATCTCCAGTGGGAAACGAATGCGTGAGAGCAAATTTTTTTGAAACGTTTAAAAACGACATTTTTTTTTTCCATATCTCAGTCCCAACATTTGATTTGGGGTTGTTCGCATTGTTTTTTACGATAAAATCATGGGCGTCCAAGAAAAAAAATCCGGAATTAGTATAAAATCTTAATGTACTTTTCCGCATTAATGCTGCCATCACAGAACTGAAAATGACCTTTGCTAAGAGCACTGACAGCTCCAAACAATGAAAGCTAATGACTTTTAGCTAATTATGGTCCTGTGGATCACTCTGCTCAATCCAAATCATGATTATAATAACCGGTTAGGAATCACATCGTTATTATAGACTTACTGCTTCAGCACTTACCTGAAGGTCCCACCCTCTTGTAAGGCATCAATATTAGAAGCCTCCTTAAAAACCCAGGTCCTGGCCGAGACACTGTGCTCCTCATGGGAGATCAACAGGGAACGAATCCGATGCTTCACAGTTTTCAGAAATACAGCTGTTAAGGTTACACATAAATGATTTAGTTCTAGCTCATTGCACATTGACCATAAAACTATACAATATTAAGCTACACAATGTCACACCTTGAAGATCGTTGCCGTTGGTCAGGAGAGACAGCAGGATCTCTACTCTTCTAGTGCTGCGACAATCTACTTCCCCTTGGTCCCTTAGCATGCCCACTGCACTCTGGACGCAGCTACGTACCAACGCTGTGGTATCTAGAACTTCCTCCAACCTCTGCGAAACCGCAACGGTGCGACAGGACGACTTTTTTTTTTTTCCCCACTCAATGATACCATAAGTGAATCTTAAAGCTATTAAATATAATCAGAGAAAATGAGACAAATCAGAATGCAGTCGGTGATAAACTTACAGCACTGTCCTCCCGGTCCATTTTTACATCTGTATCGCTGTACTGATCCTGGCTCTCCGTTTCCATGGCTATGGAAAAAAGAAAACATTGGAGGCATAAATCCTAAGAGGCAAATATCGATCATAACCTTTTGAATTAACTACCTACCCTCGTGCTGATCTTCCTGTTCCTTAAACAGCTGGCTGATGGTAAGACACTGCAAGGCTTTGATGTCAGAAATAATATCTTTTGATCTTCTAAGGTCATCGATGTGGACCGATTTCCAGGGACCTTAACATGAAATAGCCCAAACAGCCCAAGCTGTAGTTAAAATTCCGATAACAGTGTTGAAATGTTACAGAACCGGGAGATCAGATAGCGGCAATAAACAATAGTTCTACCTCCATGAAATCCAACGTAAGTCGTCCCTCCTTCCATCCTTGGTAGCTTTGTGATGAAGTAGACGAACACCTTACACTCCACCTGATGTTTTAATTTGTTGATCTCGTTGATGGAGGAGTACCTGAAAATACCTCACTTGTCATCGCTGATTGATCAGCATCCTATTCTGTATTTTGAAGAGTGAAACAGATCTAGACTCACTTTGCAGACGCAATAAGGTTGGAGGTTTGCAGGTCTTCATCAAAGTCAGTTTGAATAATTAGCATCTTGTGCCCTGGGGCGCTGTCAAAAAAGTTCCTGGAATGAAGGAAATGGAGCCCGTTTCAGATGCTCTTATCCAGAGAGACTTACAGTTCAATTACAATTCAAAACGTATTTATATACAGCGCTTTTTATAACGGAGCATCGTCTCGAAGCAGCTTAACAATCTTATATGATCTTAAAAGGCCAATCCCAAATTGAGCAAGCCTAGGACGACAGTGGCAAGGAAAAACTCCCTAAAAGTAGAAGGAAGAAACCTTGGGAGGAACCAAGGCTCACAAAGGGACCCGCCCTCCATGGGTGGCCCAGATACAACTAATTCGTTCTTACAATCCAACTAACGATGAGTTAAGGGGCCAACTGTGGCAGCTTCTGAACCCTGGACCATCAGGAGGCCAGAGTCTAGTACCTTAACCGCTAGGCTACCACAGTCCGGTTACTAACCCACCAGTTTGTACTGTATCATTTGTGTGTGTGAATATATAAACATAGCTGGCAGTGCATACTTGATCTTCTTGAGGAAGGAATACTCGGTGTCAAACTGTTGCAATGCAAGTAGTTCGGTGTTTGCAACAACTTCCCGAAGCTGTTCGATATCCACTGCAGTCAGAAGTCTAGAAAATGTTGTCACCTGCAAAGCCAAGGTTTAACATGAACGATATCCAATCGAGCCGTGTACAAAAATGCAGACTTTTAAATGAGCTTTACCTCTGTGAAAGAGGCATGGTTTCCATCTTCCCTTTGTGTGTCCGAGTGAATAAAGTCAGCCAGGCAGTTGTGGGTCTGTTCTTCAAAGTACACCTTCGCTATGTATTCGCTTTCCACTCTGGGAATGGCTGTACTGTCCAAGCGTATGACTGCATCTGGTGCAGCACAGTTCAGAAGAATGAGTTTGGCCTCGTCCAGCAGTTGCCTGTGAGGGTCAGACACCTCCATCTCCTCCCCTTTCTGCCTCTCAATGACCTGCAGAAGAACTGAGGCACAGGTATCGGAGTGATAGCCGATGAATACATCAGCCGGGACGTACGCTGTCGCCTGGGGAGCAAGCGAATGGTGACTCTTTATAGCAACGAACTGTTTAACCCAACGTTCCAGTTCCTTGACAAGCTCCTTCTGTTCGTTCTTCAGCACCGTGTTAATGTCCAGGTAGTGCTTCTCTAACCGGTTAATCAGAGGGATGGGAAACTTCTTGTAGACAACTTCCTTCTCTTCAATGACTATCAGCCTGAAATCACGGTGCACTCTACACTTGACACGATGGGTTCCCAGTCCCAGATCGACATATTTCTGACCCCCGAGGGAAACGTAGTACTGGTTCAGGGCATCATACAAGCTTTCATAGAGGTTCTGCAAATTGAGCAGAACAATGGTTTGGCCGGTCTCCATGCAAATCTTGACGCGGTTAATGTTGCGGCAAATCTGGGTGTACTCCTGATCTTTGGGGAAGCTTGAGCCGAAGATGATCTCGGGTTGGTACCGTTCCGAAAAGAAGGTTTGCTGGAGAATTTGCAGCGCTGCGTAGTTTTTGGTGAGTATGAGCAGGTACCTGCACTCCTCGTCTTGATCTTTGGAAGTGATGTTCTGTCTCACAAGCTCAATAGCACTGATTCTGTCGATGTTCGCTTTGATCTGAAGCTTCCTCATGAAAACGGTGACAGAATTCACGTTGTCCTTGCCGCTGAAGTTTCTCAGCACGGCTTCTACAATCTGCTCAGTACTAGGCCTTTGCTCTGAGGTCTTGGCAATCGTGAAGATCATCTTGATCAAGCTGTAATAGTCGCGAAGACCAAAAAAACCTTTCCCGTCCTTCTTGCAGATATCGAGATAAGCACTGGCGAATGGCTGAAAGAAAGCTCGGACTTTCTCGAGAATCATTGCATCAGAAGAGCAAATGCCCTTGGCACTCTCAATCAGCTCTTTCTTATCCGGATCTCCACGAGAAACAAATATTCCTCTGTTCATCTTTGCTGGGTCCAGAGCCCAGTTCGATATACCGATGAACCCAACCTTCTTATGCGGCAACGGCTGATCATCTATACAGCCCTCCTCGAGCAAAGGGTGGAGGGTTTTTAGTGGCATTTTGGGAGAATCCTCAGCCAGACCGATCTCATCTAAAACCACAACTGAAATGTACTCCTTTAGATTCTTGCCCTCCTGAAATCGAGCACACTGCTTGAACGTGTTGATTATGCCGTCCGGCGTGGAATGAGGACTGCACTGAAATGACACCAGATGGATCTGTTTCAGTTTCTTGTACATGTCAGAATGAGCCGCTTGCCCTTGCATGGCATCAGCGACCAGAGTTTTAGACAGAGATTTGGAGCTTCCGGGTTTCCCAACCAAGAAGAGGGGAATTCTCAGCTCGATGCAAATGACCATCATGAACACGTTTTCCTTCAACGCATTGTTCCTCGCTATAGTGTTACCGAGTGGAACCCCACTCAGGAAAAGATCTTGCATGAGGGAGATCTCCTGCAGTAGATCCGACGAGCTGTAGATGTATCTGGAGATCCTGTTTCTATACTCTTCCTTGTCCTCCAAGCAGGCATGATAACAAACCCCGACAGCCATCACTAACGACCAAAGAGCAGGGTCCCTTTCATCCATGTCACTTTCATTTCGTTCGCTTCTCCCAGAGCTCTGCTCGCTTTCGTACCTGGCAAGTTCTGAGAGCAACATTTGGTTGTTCTGATAGAACCACACAAACACCTGCATGCAGCGCTCGACGTCCCTCAGACTTACAAAACTACATTCATCCTTCCTTCCCCTCATGTAATTCTGTGAGGCTGACAAGACGTCTGTGATAACGTTGATGTACTCCTCATCCAACAAGTGTTCCAGAACCACCCTCTGGACTATCTGCTGGATGTACATTTTTTCAGTATGGTCATTGAGTTGGCCAAAGTCCCAAACTAAGGGGATCATGCTAGGAGGCAAGGCCTGCACCCTGTACACAAGTTGCCTGAGGGGAATGGACCCAAGTTTTTCATCGGTTTCTTCAGCTCGCACTCTGTATCCCAAACCAGCCGATTCCAATCTCCTAATCATTTCGTTGGTGTGCTTCCTGTACGGGTTGCACGCCGCAATAATTTGTAAGCCAGTGCCCGGCGTCATGGGTTCACCCTCCACTGTGCTGTCGCATAGGATTTCTTTAATGCTGCTGATGGCATCTGTTGTGTTGGCCTCGTCAAAGAACAGCACGGAATCAAAGCCGTAGTCGTTCTTGTTCACGTACGCGGTCGCCTCCGCTTCTCGCACTTTGTTGTAAATCGTTTCTGAACTTGTTCCTCCGTGAACTTTCACCAGCTTCATATTTTCGGTGGCGACTCCACACCGTCGCAGCTCACACAAGAACTTTATGAGCCTCGTCTTTCCACAGCCCGTCTCACCCATGATGATGACTGGAATGCCACACCTGAAGCGCATATGAATGGCGAGAATCTTCAGGATATTATCGGTGTTAAGCTCGTACGTTTCATCTGGGTCAAGAGCCCACTGGATTCCCAAAACACTGCAGAGTCGCTCTATCTTTTCTCCTCTCGGGAGCTTATCGAAGTCGATGTTAAAAGGAACTCTCTGCAGCTTGAGACCCTCATAAAGCTCTCTAGTCATTATGTTCCTTTTGATCACTCGTCTTGTTGACGGATCGATGGCATCTATCCCATTCTCGTTTTCCTCTAGGTGAAAGCCAATGAACGTCATGGACACATGGTCATCGTTGAAGAAAATATAAGGATGAGGCTCCGATTCCCATCTTTTTCTGATCCGGAACGGGGCAAGATCTTCTTCACGGACACCAGAAAAGTCCATTTGATCCCTCCCTGGGCTCTGATCAGAAATACTCAGAGATGGTGTGGCGAAATCCTTCGCCATGAGAATCATGAAGTTGACGACAAAGTTTTTGAAGCCCTGCAAAGTGTCTCCCGTGAAAGATGCGTCACAGAAAACCGACGTCTCGCAGTCTCGAAGCTGGAGGTTCAGGAACCATGAAAAGTTTCTCAGCTCCGCCCATGACGGGTCAATGACACCACAGTACATAAACAGCAGCTGTAAGCATTCACTAGGACTTCCTTCGATTCCATTGTACATGAAGCCATCTAAGTTTTGACCATTGTGGAAACGTTTTAGATATTGGTACGGGCGCTGATAGGCTTCGCTTAGGAATTCCTCGTCGTCCATTAGGGGGTCATCACCTTCAGCCACGGTTGGGTTTTCTTGCAGTCTCAGTTCCAATTCAAGGACCTCTTTAGGAGCGCGACAGTGGACATTTGGAAACAAATTCTGGAATGCAGACTGGACCTCTGTACCCTAGAACAGGAACGGAAAACAGACCGTAACGCTATTATTAGAAAAGAAGAAAGAAGAAAAGGAAAAAGGAAATATAAACTGACTTACAGGTCTTGGGATATTTCTGGGCACATCGGAATGCAGCATCTCAATGATATACAAGTTCTTATTGCTGCATTTCCACATTCTTCCTTCAGAATCCAAGAGACAGCCCAAGATAAGCAGCCTGAACAGAAACTCATGGAGGCCTTTCTGAACCTACAAAATGAAATGAAATTTCAAATTTGAAAATAAAATTCATTATTTATTTATTTATGAGCGGTGCAATGATACATCGCGGCAAGATGGCAAAAAAAAAAAAAAAAAGCACATCACAGAAATGTGATGACGAGCATGGTGCAAATCAAAGCATTCTGTTCATGACATCTAATGCAACTGCTTTTTTCAAACACCAGAGGGCAATATATGTGTCATATCATATACGCCACAGACTCCATTCTAAAACGGAAACTGGAGGACAGGGAGTTCGTTTGTTTAATGTTATTTTCATTTTTAGAAACTAACATTCGTACAATGCCAATGAAGTTGGGACGTTGTGTAAAACCAATAATAGCAGAACAGGATGAATCCTTTTCAGCCTATAGTACATGTTCAAACGGATAAACGTTATTGTATCCTTTCCTTTTAACAGCATTCAATACGTGTTTGGAAACTTCCCCATTCTTGCTTGATAAAAACCTTTAGCTGCTTAACAGTCCGGGGTCTCTGTTGTCGTATTTTGCACTTCCTAATGTGCCGCACATTTTTAATGGGAGACAGGTCTGGACTGCAGGCAGGACAGCCTAGTACCCGCACTCAGGGATGGACGGCAGCATATGTTGCTCCAAATTCTGTACGTACCTTTCAGCATTAATGGAGCCTTCACAGATGTGCAGGTTCCCCATGCCATGGGCATTAACACACCCCCATACCATCAGAAATGCTGGATTTTAAACTTTTACCCTAATAACAATCCTTTTCCTCTTTGGCCCGGAGGACATGACGTCCATGATTTCGGGCGGTGTTTCTGGCTGTTGTTAATAATAACTTGTACTTTGGATTTCCTGAGCCCATGTGATGATATCCGTTATAGAATGATGTCGATTTTTAATGCAGCACCGCCTTAGGGATCAAAGGTCACGGAAATTCAATGTTGAATTTTGGACTTGCCGCTTATTAGCAGAGATTTTTTCCAGACTCTCTGAATGTTATGATGATATTATGGACTGTAGATGATGAAATCCCTAAATTCCTTAAATTACAAAGTGCAGAACCTCGCCCCGTCCTTACTTGTGAACAACGGAGCCTTTAATGCCCAGTCATGACACTCATCTGTTTCCAATTAACCTGTTCTCTTGTGGAATATTCCAAAAGAAATGAGCATTCCTCAACTTTGCCAGTCTCATGTTGTCCCCGTCCCAAGTTTTTCGGAACGTGTTGCAGGCATCAAATTTAAAAAGAGTGAATTTTTGCAAAAAAAACAATAAAGTTTTATATTTATATGTTTGAACATTAAATAGCTTGTCTTTGTGGTGTATTCAACTGAATATGGGTTGAAAAGAATTTGCATATCACCGTATTCTGTTTTTATTCACGCTTTACACAACGTCCCAACTTCACTGGAATTGGCGCTGGGGGCATTAAAAGTGGCACAGGAGATCACTGGCTCAGTCCCTGCCATGGATTCTACTTGGGTGGAGTTTGCGTGTCTTTTATTTATTCTTTTAAAGCAAGCAAAATCGACAATTCAGAGAAAATTGTGAATCGAGTATCCCGACCATTGTGTACCGTTGCGCCCTAACTATATTAAAAATATAGGGAAAATGACAGCTTTTTACCGAGGAGGTGACATCAAAATGAAAGATTGTTAGCTCCTTTTTCGGAGTGTTGAGCATAGCCTGAAGAACAGCGTTCTCATCTACTCTTGTGTCTAGTAATCGGATGCACTTGCACTGTGAGGACCTTTTGCTGCTTTTCTTCAATTTCTCATACATGCGACGTACGTAAAGAGATTTACCTAAAAACAAATTAAGTCAGATTAAAACACAGGGGCACTTTGCATGTGTGGTTTTAAAACAGATGTTACTTTATGCTCACCGACTCCTGCCCTCCTCGAAGATACGACTCCCACAAACTTCCTGTCTTTAAAAACTGCAGCAGCACTGGACTGGTCATTTGGAACGGTGTAATGCCTGGAAAGGTATTCCTGAATTTTTCCCAGAGGCTCTTGGGGTACCATGTGCAGCCTAAACTGACTAAAGACTGAGGGAAGGTAAGCGTGTTCCCGATCAGCACTGCAGATCAGCACCAGCCTGTAGTCATTTCTGCTCTGAGCCTTGTGATGTTGGTAAAACTGTTCCAGCTTGTAGCTCACTTCATAGGATAACTGATCTGCATAGAGCATTGTGTAGATCTTCTTTCCATCATAGCCAGCAGTGAGACAGCGCCTGAGAAACAGCTCCACTTGCTCGTACGAAGTGGCTGAATCACACAGCAACACTTCGTCGTAGGTAGGCAGTGGCTCAGAGTTGCTGTTCATGTAAATGGAAATGCAGGCCGTCATAATTTCAGCGGGTGGGCTGACGATGAGGTTGGGTTTTCCAGCAGACAGCCCGTTGGGGAGCTCCCTGTGTACGTTCATCTTTGTAAGACTTCCCGCAACATCTTCGACCGCGATGCAGTCGTCCTTGTCGTCAACGGTACTCTTAATGGGAACATTAGCCAAAACGCCTAAAAGTCGTCCAAGCGTTCGAACATCAAGAGACTTGGGGAGGAGATTTTTCATGTCTCTCATGTATCCGTTCCAAATCACGTCAAACCTTTTCACTCCGGCGTCTTGACAGAAACGGTCCAGCTCACGGTCCTCTGCGACCGTCGTGGCACACCCGACAACGCTCGGGTCTTCGGCAAAGGTTTGAAAATCTAGGTCTTCGTTCTGTTCCAGTGGACTCTTAAGCATCTCGTACTGGAGCGTGTGCCAGGTCTTCCTCAGAACCAGAGCAGTGCAGTCAGGCTTGATAAAGGAAAGCATCATGAGAGCTTGGTCTTCCAGATGTTTCAGGTTGTTCCGAGTCAGCTGACTGCACAGATATACGATCTGCTCTGCTGTAAAGTAGTTCAGGTAGTAATGCTGGCATCTTTGCTTGTCCATGAAATCCTTCCAAAAACTCAAGCATTTCTCCATTTTCTTACAGACTTCCAGAAGCTGATCGGACACGTCCCCCTTCACCATGACAACACTGGCAACATTTTCCAGGTTGAAGTCCATGACAATGCACGCCTCTTGATTGTTACAGTTGATATGTGCCTCCCAATGTCTAAACAATGGATTTCCAGCTACAAACAAATCGATAAACGCAGTCGCTAACCTCTGTACACTGGCAAATACCTAAAAACAGAACAAACACAGCATCAGATACCTCGACAAACATCAGTAGCAACATGTGCAGAACAGAATAATTCATCTGAGGTACAGCTAAGAGGTTCTGACACTAGCATTACGTCACAGAAGATGGGTAAGATGACCAACCTCTGCAAACTTATCAACTTCGTTCTGTCCTTGATCTCCTTTACCAGACATGAGCATCAGCTTATTCTGTAGCTCTCGAAGGTCTTCCAGAGAGTAGGACCGTATCTCAAGACCCTCGTCATGAGCCTCTGGGATTTGTAGTTTCAGGACTTTGTCCAGGCTCAACTGAAACAACATAACACTTAGACGGTGTTTTATTTCCTTTTATGACATTAGACATCGTGTATACTCAGCAGACCTTGTTTTGGTTCTCAGCTCTGATTACGTAGATCCCTTTTGCGTTGATAGCTGAAGCCAAAGACAGAGAAGACAGTTCTACAGATCCATGGCTTTCCTTGACCGTTTTCAGCCATTCCAGGTGCCTCGCAGTGTCACGCTGAAACCAAAGTATGCTCCGAGTGAAAACGGGCCTCGGTGTGTTCTCAATGACGGAGAATAAACGGAGAGAGACTAACTGAGACTTACCAGTTTCTTGGGGAGGTTGGGATCATTATCGAGTGCCTTCCATAGCTTTCTTAGGACGTCCTTAAAAACTGTGAAGCCAGCATCTGGCTTTAGCTCATACAGCATTGGGGAGTAGCCCAGAACAGCATCATGGAAGCAGGCCACACGGTCCACATCCATATCATTCTCGCCCGCAGAGATGGAGGCCAGGTCCACAAACACTTTCAACTCATTAATATCTGCGATATTATGAAAAGATTTACAGTAAGGACTGTTCCTTTTAAATAAGCCCACATTCAGAACCTTTTCGTTCACATAACCGCACGCACTGCCCATTTCATTTCGATTCTTTGTAGTGTTTTGTATTTCCTACTCCATCCCAGACTTTCTCACGCTCTCACACAACCTCTCACATTTAAAGCTTATATTTTACACTCACATCCCGTATAAGCGTTGCTCTTTCTTTCGGTCCAAATACAAGCAACCAAAAATATTAAATATTTAACTGTGACGTACTGATTATGGCTTACCTTCAAGAGCTTCTTTGACCCACGTGACAAAGTTTCTCCTAAGGTCCAGCTCATGCAGACAAAGTCTGCGAGGCTCTGTGATGTCCACCAGGACCGTCTTTGCCTGCATTAGCTCATTGTCAATACTATTAAGATTCTCCTTCTTAAAGTCCAAATGAGTCTGGATTTATGGAAACACAAAACAAATGTAAGTACCAAGCACATCATTTATTCGTCTAGAATACAGAGACAGCAGCATAAAGTAAGTGATGTATTCTGTATACGTATTCTGTGCTTTTTTGCTTCTCTTACAAAGCTATTAGAAGTAACACACAATGTGACACAAGGTAGTAAAGCAGTGCTTCTCAAACTGTGTCTCCATCGGTTGCACAGAAAATGTACTTAGAAAATGTACTTAGTGATTGTTTAATAATGAAGGTATTACTTTCCTATTAAAAAATATTTTGTTATGTTTTTTCCACGGAACAATACTGAAAAATATTTACAAACTCTAGACTGACTACTTAACGTTGTAAGTTCACTAGAACTTCAACGGTTCCCACTGGAATCCTCTTCCACTCCTCCAAGAAGATATCACAGAGCTGGTGGATGTTAGAGACCTTGCGCTCCTCCACCTTATGTTTGAGAATGCCCCACACATGCTAAATAGGCTTTAGATCTGGACACGTTTGATCTTCACCAAGGCAGTGGTCGTCACGGCGGTGTGTTTGGGGTGGTTATCATGCTGTAATACTGCCCTAAGGCTCAGTTTCTGCAGGGAGGGGCAGTATATCACAGTGCATGTTGGCATTCATGGGTCCCTCAATGAACTGTAGCGCCCCACAGCCACCAGCACTCATGCAGCCCCCAACCATGACATTCCCACCACCATGTTTGACTGTAGGCAAGACACAGTTGTCTTTCACCGCTTATCTATTTGCCACCACACCAAATTTAGCACATCTGCTCCCTATTCGTACCTAAAACCTTGTAACCTTTTGTGTCTATCTTCCCATATGCTATAGTAGAGCTCCTTTTTTAACAGGTACCTGGTTCTCAGCGTTTTGGTCTCAACGTAACACAGATGAATTTCAGTACTTACAACTATAAGCAGCTTTTCCAGGACTTGGAAGTCGCCTTGAAGGCAAAGTGTCTGCTTCACCCCCATGACCACTTGTGCCGACTTCACTGCCAAGTGAAGTTCGTGATACTGTTCAATCTGCTGGACCCTTCCATGAATCCACCGCTTGCCATCTGCTGGATCTAGATTGCACATGACTGCAATGTCCAGAGAAAGTTTGTCATATTTTCCTTTGTAGACCCTAAATATCTCGTCGACTTCTTCGAAAGTCATGCAGCCGTCCTTTAAGCGTGTATATATGTCCCTGTATTTTCTGTAGCACGGTTGATATACTTTATCATAAACCTCATCAACCGTCACCATATCCAAGTCCATTTCATCAGCAGCCCCACTAGCAAGCTCCTGAGCCTGGCTGTCCCAGCAGATCTTAAAAATATGGCTCTCTTTGAATTTGTATAACGTCTCTGCCATGTCTCGGACATCCTCGTTAAGGTCAAAGTACGTGACTACACCTGCCAGTGGCGGTGTGGGCAGATTAAACGGGTGAACCTCCATGAACGTTTTCAACTCCATCTCATCGATGTCAATGCGGTGTTTTTCTTCTAGGCCTAAGAAATCAACTGAAATGAAGAAAAATTCAAAATTCAAGGAGTTTCAATACTGTAAAACAGAATCTGCACGACCCTGAAATGATGAAAACGCCTGAGATACCTGTTATGTGCTCCTGAATCTTCCGGCACATCGCAACTAGCTCCTTAACCAGTTCACTGTCATGATAAACAGCTCTGACCTCCTTCCGTCTCAGCTGGAGAAGCTTTTCCATCGCGTTAGAATCTTTGCATTGCTCGTTTTCACAAAGGCAGTCTGACAAGAAAAAATAAGTTGTGTGTGGTTAAGTGCCAGGTCTAATACTTTTAGCACAACTAAGCTTTACTTCAATTGGCTCCTATTGCTCACTGTGTACTTTTCTGACTGCATTTTAGTTTTTATTAGACAAACGAAATATAAAGATAAAAAAAAAAACAGCCAAAGAAAATTCAAACACATTTCCATAACATGCTGTAATGTAAATATCCTGAAGGTAATGAAACGCAACTGGACTGAAAGCACTACGAAAATCTAAGTCCTGTTGTATATGGTCACTGAATTACACGTTTAATATGACAGTGATATAACAGCAATACAAGTTACACCAAGCTAAAATATTTAAAAAAGAACATGCTATATATTAGTGATGGCCTGATGAATCTGGCTGATTAAAGCCATTTTAAAATACAGTCCAATCCGGTTACTGGGAGCAGCCGCTTATTCGGACCGAATCCTAAAGTACCGAAACAAATCCTGTTATATACGTGTAATTTTATTCGCTTATTTGGACCAAAATTCCGTTTAATCGGACCAAAGAACGTGAGGGCGAATAAGAAAAAGAAGCCACAAGTCGCCACTTAGAGCGGATACAAAGCGGGTCAGAGAGAGAGGGGAGGATTTTTGGGATTTAGCAGACACCCTCATCCAGAGCAACTTGCAATTCATACAGTTTTACAATCCAAGCTGTGGCAGAGGTGGGATTTGAACCTTGGACCTTCTGGTCCATAGTCCAGTATTTTAACCACTAGGCCATTACAGTCATGTAGTACTCACCAAAGTATTAGGCAAGAGCTTTAAGTAGTGAATTTGGTGTATCTGGTAGGGGTGTGCTCTTGAAAAACAACTGTGCTAGATGGAGTAGATGTTAGGTTCGGACTCCTAAAGTTTCGTGGTCCAGAATCGTCACGTTCTGGTGGTTAATTTGGAGATGCAGAAATAAGTTAGTTGTCGAGCTGTCTTTAATGCCTGCAGATTTCCAACATGGTGTTCAGACCACCGTCTTTTGAGAAACGTTCATCTTTTCTGCCACACTGGTGGTGAATGTATTTTGTCTCCTGTTGCTGGTTGTTCCTTCATTTTTAACTCTTGGGTTGAACGTTGGTCAGACCAGTATGGTTTAAAGTTCATCTGTATTCTCTTACATTTGCGTCATCCAACTTGAAGCGACTTAAAGTTCAAGTTCAAAGGCCTTACTCAAGGACAAAGCTGGGATTTGAACTCAAAAGCTTCTCATTCGTCCATAGGCTTAACCACTGAGCCAGCTAACCCCCATCCAAGAAGTACCTTGTTAATGGAGTTTGCTCACTGGCACTTTGGCCTGGGTGATACCAACTTCAGGTAATAAGGGATTTATTTTCACAGAACACAATTAACACAGAACCGTGTATGGCTTTGTGCGAGTTCTTTTTTTTTTTTTCCAGTTCAGTAGCCACGCTGTGCAAAAGTATTAGCCCGCCCATAGGTTTGTTGTTTCAGCAATGGTACAGGACTGGACATACTGCACCCAAACTTTTCAAACATGGATCTTTCTCTCCCAATACACCCCTAATACAGTTATATGCCTAATCGACAGGTGACCTAACATTTATGCACAGTAAGTCTTTTTTAAGCAAGTCGTTTAATAGAAGTCCTTTTCCAGAAAGGTTGAAATTGTGCAGCAAGTATAGATGGATGGTTTCTGTAGGGAACACATTCTATTCTTTAATCTATGCTAGAATTACGTTTAATTACAGCGGCACGATCCGTCTTACCTGCCCAAGCACAGTGGAGCTAATTACCGTTCAGGAGCTGGATTAGTTCTAGAGAAGATGCATGAGATGACCAACAGAGCGTATTTATATAGGATCATTAGTACAGAGTTAAGTGGAAACTGGGATGGTGGCAGAGAAAAGTCAGCAAATCAGACAGGTTAGGAAATGGAAACATTTAAAATAAAAAAAATCTTTGCACCAACATTGCAAAATATAAAGAATGGAAACCTCTGTCTAATGCCCTGGGACAAACTAAGTTTATTAAAAAAATTGGTTTTATTTCATTAAACGAGCATCGGAAAAGCAAAAAGCAGAAAAGGAAATAAAGTTGTTCGAATACGCAAATGGTGATTGGTGATTGAGTAGGAAGTGATATATTTTTGGGCTGAACAGAAGCAGGTCAAACTGGACCAGAGTGCAGTGACTGTTGACTGTTCTGTGCGGTCACCCAGGAGACACAAAACACACTGGCCGTGATGGGGCATGGACAGGATCAGGACTGTTTAGCAGTTCTTGTTGAATCCTCTTCGTATTCATTATGAAATATCCTCTCGTTTTTGTAAGCAGTGTATGATTGACTGCATTTTATGTCGTATGATTGCGCCCTCTGGTGTACAAAAAAATGCAGTTGCCTTTGATAGCATCATACACAAAAATCCAACCAGACAATGCCCGTCGTCCCGTTTTTGCATCCTGATGCATCGTTAAACCCATTTCTATTTCTGGTAACCCGCTTTCATAAACCTAATTCTAACAAATTACAAATCCTGTTTAATCCTGATTATTTTCTGTACTTTCATATCTGCTTATTTTCCAAAACAAGTGATGTGCCAAGATTAGAGGCAGAGATGTCCTAGAGATAACCAATATTGGATTACGTCGTTCTATCATCCTGTCCTGATCCGACATATTAAGGGTTCGAAGCAGAGCTGACGGGGTACAAAGCCTAAAATTCCTAAATTAATGTCAGCTAGTCTAGTAATTGCCATC
Organism: Parotocinclus haroldoi; assembly: GCA_034779995.1. NCBI lineage: Eukaryota > Metazoa > Chordata > Actinopteri > Siluriformes > Loricariidae > Parotocinclus > Parotocinclus haroldoi. Next base: position 35,753 of record JAUZST010003887.1, read on the forward strand.
TGCTCTCTCTCTCTCTCTCTCTCTCTCTCTTTTTGCTTCTCGTACACACACATTCATTCATCAGCCCATCCCTGCTCATGAATAATGACCGTTTAAGAGTGAGAGACGGATAAGGTGGATCCAGCAGTAAGTGGAAGGATCGGGTGCTATAATAAACTGCAGCGTGACCCTCGGACCTCCCCAGTAATGTCGCCCCATATAACACACCTCTGCCTTAGCCATCCAGGATGGGGTTTCTGCGTCCTCTAAACGAACTTTATTTTTGATCGAGCGGCGAAACCGGGTTTCTCTGGCAAGGTTTTGTTCCGCAACTAAAAAAAAAAAAACGTAGTCATGTCGAAGGGCATCGAGACGCTCGGAAATGAGATGCAATAGACGCTCGCTCGCTCGTTTGAGAGGGAGGCGTCTTGTGAATCATTATCGCATATTTGCATGCTTCACAGATTCATTAAAGAGTTCTGTTCTTATGCTCCACACATTCCAAATGGACTGAGGACATTAGCAGCTTCAGCGCATCAGTAATAAGAGGCAGCTCCTGGAATTTGTGGGAGTCTGGCTTCAAGTACAAGGAAATCTTTTTAGAAAACTTTCTAAAAGCTTTTTGTGCGCCAGAGTGGAATAACGGTGTTAAATTAGTTGAGTTTTGATAAGATAACGTGGATCAGCTAGTCAGAGGTTGGTTTAAATGCTTGTTTTGGGTTCGGATAAAACGTCACTGCTTCAGTGGTAGCTTTCAAAACCATTTGGATCTGGTTTCATTCCTGGCTGTTCAGACCACAGAGCCGCTGTGTTCCTCGTGCTATATGGCTTTTTAGCTGTACCTTTTGGGCTGTTTCCAGTACTGTGTTTTGTGTTTGCACCAGATCTGGCAACCTTACCAATATTATGCTAACTTGCTGTTATGCGATTGTGTGATAGGTGCTTATAACGAAACGTTTTCTTGTGTAAGTATTTAAGTATTGCCTTCCGATAAACTGCCGCCCTGTCTAGGGTTGTTCCTTTCTTTCTTGCTCCCTGTGCTGATGGGATGGCATCGGCTCTCCTGTGACAATGTCCGGGATTAAGTGATAAGATAAAGTGAATTCTAATGTATTGATATTGCACTTTTTACACTAGAGCATTGTCTCAAAGCAGCTTTGCAATCTTATATTGTATTCAAAGGCCAAGCCTAGGGCGACAGCGGCAAGGAAAATCTCCCTGAAAGTAGAAGGAAGAAACCTTGGGAGGACCAAGACTCGAAAAGGGACCCGACCTCCATGGGTGGCCTAGATGCTAGTTGAGTAAATTACTTAAAATTATGTTAAAGTAATAGTAAAATTAAGTAAATAATATAATTTAAATCAGTAATCAAATTTAAGGTAGCAATAAAGAGTAGAGTCCTCAGCAGTAAGTTACTGGAGGCCCATCGTCTCCTGATAACTAAATGGAGGGAGTTACTGCACTCTGGTGGGACCCGGGCATGGTGGGACATGGTGAAGGAATGAATGATTGAAAAATTAAGCCAAAAAAAGACTTTATTCCGCTGAAATCGAAACTTTTAATGAGTTGAAATATAACTTCCAACTTTATAAGTTCTATTTGACATTGAAAATCACAGTAAACAAACACTGTGGCCCCTTTGATATTCTGTGCATGATATATTGTGCCCTCTGGTGTTCAAAAGTGCAATTGCAGTAGATGTTAGAAAACATGACCCCGATATCTCAACGATGTTATCAGCAAATAGAGCTGCATCTGATTGGTAAATCGTGTTGGAATGCCATGTTAGTATTTTTGCCTGGCGAATAAATATGATCTGAACTCAATCGCATGGAGATTTTTTTTTTAAAGAAAGACAACATTTTGTTGTCTTTTTTGTTTCGATTGATAATTGTGATATGGGTCACGGTTTGAAAGCAGGTTACTCGCCCACTGGAATACTTAATTCAGCAGGGAAACTGGTACGAAATGGCGAGAGCAGCTTTTACTTTATTAAAACGTACAAGAGTGCAGAGTGCTGTTTGGATCATGTTCAAACTCGAACAAAAAGCACTTACAAAACACTGAGACGAAGGTTAAGATGGACCGATGACCTTGTTCGGCTATGAAAATGACTCCCTAACAGCTTATCCTTAAGCTGCCTGATCCAGTAAGAGATGAAAGCTAGGCAAATGAGCAGAGATGCCTGTGCATAGCAAATGATGATTTTGAGTTTAATTGGGAAGCATAATTAGCATATGAGCCCTCCGTGATAAATAAATGTTCCTCAAATAAGTCTGTATTAAAATCCTGCTTTTATTAAAATGGCTTCCCTTCCAAAGCTTAATCCAAGTGCCTAAGTAGAATTATCGCAAATAAAAACTGTGATCTAAGAAACCGTGGAATTGCCGTTAGAAGTCGTAAGAGTAAAAGCAGTGACTTTGTGTTTTTTATATTGTGAGAACGCTGGGATTGCCGTATGGGATTTAAAGGGCGTAACACAGAGTTTTCTAATAACTTTACCTATTTAAGTATCCGAATTCAGTCCTCACTGGGGTTACGCAACATTGACGAAAAAGTATTCTCAGTGTTCCCTGGGATTTTGGGACTTTTGGAGGATGATAAATACTTTTGCATTCTTCGGAATTGCGTTTGTAAATGTCTTCCAAGCTTCCTCTCGTTAATAGGCTGTCAATTGTTGCTTAATAATGACAATGGAAATTATATCGTAGCAAATCTGTAGCAAAATTTCTTGTCTTGGTCAGTAGTGACTCACAATGTGCTTTACCAAAGGGTAGGGTTCATCTGGCGTGAACGAGGAACATGGGAGAATCCACGTCTTATGCGACTCCTTCGGTGGTGGTGGAGGAATCTTGGGTTGGGCTGGCACCAGGACCGAGCTCCATGCCATCAGGAATGAATTGCTGAGTGCTTTCAGGTACTGGGACGAGGTCCTGCACCCTATAATGGTACCCTATCCTAGGCAGGAGTCGAACGCATGAACTGGCGCTCATGTTCTCCAGACCTAAAACCCATTTGCTTGGGATGTACTGGGAAGACGTCTGTCAAACCGTCCAATGCCTCCCACATGACTTCCTGACCTGGAAGTTGCCCTGGTGCAAGAGTGGCAAAGAATCCCGCAAGAACTGCTGGACAATCTGATCCTGTCCATGCCCCATCACGGTCAGGGTGTTTTGGCCCTTTTGGGTGACCATACACTCTACTGAACAGGCAATGTGGGGGCGCTCCGGTCCAGTTTGACGTTCTTTGGTTCATCCCCATGAATATATCACCTGCTACTCAATCACCACAATCGAGTTTTTGCTTTTTCTCTGGGCTTGAAGCCTCAGCTTTCTGATCCATTGTCCAGTACCTTAACTATAACTGATAGAATCTTACAGTCCACGTCATTGCGGGTTAAGGACCCAACGTTGGTGGTGAAAGTTGACATTTTGATCCATAATCCAGTACCTTACCCGCTGAGCCACCACAGTCCATTTTTGTCTTGCCACACAGTTCGAACCCCATAATGTCCACCCCTAGGACGTGGCCGTATATTTAAAAATGACTAGTCTCGACAAAGTGCTGTATAATATGATTAATTACGCCTGTTCCTTTATTGGGGACACCTGAACATTCCTGCAATTATCCTAGCAGGAAATCATCTGGCAGCAGCAAATAGCATAAAGACAAGCGAAACGCACACACACACACACACACACACACACACACACACACACACACACACACACACACACACACACACACACACACACACGTCTTTAAATCTGCCTCCAGAGGTCTACTTCTCATTCGGCTCTGGCTTGTTTTATTGCCCTCCCTGGACACAGCAGTAAATAAACAGTGAGAGGCCTGTCTATCTCTCCCTCTCGCTCTGCCTGCACACTTGAAAATCCAGCCTCCACGCTTTGCAAATTGGACCTGCCTGCTCGTGGTGTTTCTCTTCTTGTTCTCGGTTTAAATGATGCGACTCTTCTTTTTTGCAATGTTGATACCACGCTGCACATCCTTCTTCTCCTCCGTTCACTGTGTTTATTTACGAGGACGCTCTGACAGGAAATGCCGCCGAGTGCAGATGGTACGTTTAGATCACGCCACCCTTTATTTATCATCATTCGCACCCCGGACCGTGCACGCCATGGCTCTACTGGGCCCGTTTCGCTCAGTGCCATGCTCTTACTCACTGCCAGCCCAGTAGCACCAGGAGACAATTTGGACTGCTACTTGGTAGTAAAAATTAGCCTATTGTACATGGCCGAGCTTATTTCAGGACGAGTGGACCCAGATATTTTGGACTGACCTGGTATCTAATATTTAAGAGCGACTCGGTAAAAGTGTTCCCGATATCATCCATACACTTTGGCTTCTCCTTAAGGTTGGGCATTGAAGCCTCCGTTTTTTTGGGGTTCCAAAATTCCAAGAACCAGGTACCTGTTGAAAAATGTAATTTAGTACCGGCTCCTACTGACGCCCTTCACGCCTCAAATTCACAACTGTGATTGGTAATAGTAAAAAGTAAGGAGTAAAGATTGCAATTTTCTTGGCCGATTCAGATCAGATTTTTTTTTTCTGTCCAAGGATTATAAATAACAGCATACAGATCATTTTTGTTCAGATTATTTTTTCTCTCTGCACAGTTTGCTTTAGTTCCGCTCACTTTTAGCATGCATACTGGAAACGGCACTAGCTCACGGTGAAGAACTGGAGCGCTAAAGACTGTAACCTGAATAACACCAAATCACTGCTCCCTTAATAATAGTGCACTATAAAGGAAGAGACACTGAAGTGCTGAAATCAAACACGTCCTCGTCATCAGTGTGTGTCAGCACCGTTCTGTCAACAAAAAAAAAAGCAGTTTAAAGTTGAAACTGTTTATAGCAGAATTGAACTGTAAATTGATCTTAATGAAAGCAGTGTATGTTTCATGTTTGGCTGCGTTTGTGTATTTATGACCGTCACTGAAATTGGAATACGAGACTGAACGGTCGATTACCGCTCACGGCCGAGCACATTGAATACCGGCTGATTCCGGTCACCGGCCCATCAATTGCCCTGACCTTTTGCGTCATGTAATCATGTGCATCGTCTCCCAGTTTTGTTTTGACGCGCTTTTTGTTCAAAGCATTAGCAGAAGGTGGATGCTCAAAAGTTTGGCTCCACTTTGGGAGAAAACTGCTTATCCGGCCCACACGATATACGAAATGTTCATCCCAAACAACGCAAGCTAAATACTCCGATTGCTAGCCACCAGGAAATCCAATCAAGCAAACAGTATGATATAAGAAACAGAAGTTTGGGAAGTGTTTATATGCGCATTTGTAGTACATTTTGAAGCTGCCATGTGCATGGGTCAAACAAAGCAGAGAAGGAAGAATCTCCTTTAAGGAAGAGAAGAATACTTAGTACATGGTATTACAACCCCATGCAAAGTACAATAGTCCTACTTTCTCATTATCCGTCGGCTCAGCACAAAACAGCACATTCTCTCGGTCGCCATTGGAAACACTGCAGTCAGCGAGGGAACAATCACCTCAAAATGGCATCAAATGCATGCAAAGGCAACCTCAGGGTGGTTCCATTACCTGAAGTTTAATAAAAGCGGGATAATGCAGTAAGACAATGAGCCGAAACATACAAGTAAATCAAAAGGAAAATGTGCAGTATGAAATGAAGTCGGGAGTGATGTCATAGCACGTGCCGGTCGCACTCATGCTGCTCTGCCAGCCGTTTTATTATCATTGGTTGTAATTGGATGTGGGACTGTGGTAACCTAGCAGTTAAGGTACTGGATTCTGGACCTCATGGTCCAGGGTTCAAATCCCACCTCTGCCAAGCTGCCACAGTTGGGTCCCTGAGCAAGGCCCTTAACCCACCATTGCTCGAACTGTAAGACTGTAATCAGTCGTTCTGGAAAAGGGCGTCTGCTAAATACTGTAAATGTGTTAATGTATTTGTTTTATTCGTTTGATTTGCTATTTAATGCCCAACTCTGCAGGAAAAAAAAACCTCTTAATAATTCGAATATGATAATGCTGCCAAGTTGAGAGCACAAACTGTACCCAGATTTAAACCGGTACGGAGGGGTAATGGCAGAAAAGGCAACATTGTGTGCATTTCTCATCAGTTAAATCCCATTATAATATTGTAATAATATAAAACTAAACCATTAGCTTACCTTAACAATGGCACGTGACTCTTCTGGAGTGGTTTTTCGAAGCGTGGCAGCCAAGACGCGCCCTTTTTCGGAAGGGGAACAGGGTGAAAAGCCTTAAATATACTAACGCGAACAAAGAGTGGAACGCAGTACAGTGGTAAAGTGTCATGGAAATTTTTGGGGCCAAACGCCGGAAATATTCAGCCGTTATACCATTGCTAAAACAGATCTACTTTTTGTAAGTTCCAACTTTATTAAACCAAGTAATTAAGCTCTGTAACAGTAAATTGATTTAAAACCTTCAAATATGAGTTAAATGACCAAAGCTAAGCCTTATTCAATTATATCTGTGGTGTTGAGATTGTAATTGGAACAATCAGTGTGTATCAGCGTACTGTGTGTGTGTGTGTGTGTGTGTGCGTGTGTGTTTGAAGTGTGGAGTCATTTCACACTCTGCAGGAGCTCTAGCATCACACAGTGGGAGTTGGGACTACATTTGATCTGCAAAGTGATAGCAGCTATTGCAGGCTTTCAGAGGCCAATGAGCCACAACCTAAAATAGCCTTCAGTTCATCAATGTACCCCTCAATCTGCCTGCTTTTATATATGTGTGTGTCTGTGTGTGTCTGTGTTTGTGTGTGTGTGTGTGTTTATGTGTGTCTGTCTGTGCGTGTCTGTCTGTCTGTCTGTGTGTGTGTGTGTGTGTGTGTGTGTCTGTGTGTGTGTCTGTCTGTCTGTGTGTGTGTCTGTCTGTCTGTGTGTGTGTCTGTCTGTCTGTGTGTGTGTCT
>JAUZST010003888.1:0-16774 GCA_034779995.1 Parotocinclus haroldoi
GCCCAGGGCGACAGTGGAAAGGAAAAACTCCCCAAAATGGTAGGAAGAAACCTTGGGAGGAACCAAGACTCAACATGGGACCCATTCTCCATGGGCGGCCTAGATGTTAATTAGACAAATGCCAAATGTATATTAAAATATAGGAAAATTTGTTTAAAATTAATAACAAATTGTTAATAAAATTTAAGTTATTAGTAGAAAAAACAAAGAATAATAATAATTCAAATTATAAAACAAAATTGATTATATAATAAGTAATATAATGAATACCACCAACTGTTTGGCCCTTGAGCAAGGCTCTTCAAAGATAGCTTAGAATTCGTAAAAATGAATAAGAATCAGTCTGATAATTGCATATAACCTGTTCTGTTTGACATTTTGGCAAGACCCCAGATTTACACTGATCGCTGAGTAATTAGATTTAATTCTTTAAAATGATTGAACTCTTCTATAATATCTTAGTGCTAAATATACACCTTCTAAGCAGTGGTGTCTATTATTTATATCTCTCTCACTCTATGAGAAAACAGAAAGAAACTGCTGAAGCTTTTGGAAAATGCTGGGGCATTGTGTAAAATGTAGTGCCTGTAATGAACTTGAAAGGCCTGTCCTGTTGTACTTCTCAGGAATCCCGGATATTAGGATTTTTTAACCCTTGGTTGAGTTGACTTTTTGCCCTCATATGAACCCTTGTTGTAAGTCACTTTCCGTTGTATAATTAATTTCACGTAACATTTTGTAACTTGCACATTGGAATGTTTTTAGAATCAGGCTCCACTACACATGCTCTTTGTTTTAACGGGGATTCCTCCGCGGCTCTCGCTTGTTTATTGACAGCTGTGCGTTTCCCTTTTAAGAGGCGCGTGTCTCCGTTCGTTCTGTGACGTCACAAGAGCGGGGCCCTCCTTCTCTCCTCCCCAACAAACGCTGAGGATGGTCGGAGCGGAGCGGCGTTTATGGGAGAGAATCACTTTGTTTTTTTTTCGTTCCGCAGCAATCGCCAAGGAAACGCTCACACGGTGACATGAACCAGAGACCGACAGTGTACGCGGTTTGAAGCGGAAACTTTTATGATGGCTGGAAAGGCGCAAAAGTAACGCACGAGAGAAAGCGAGAACCTCTGCGTTCGGCTCTGCTCAGCTCAGCCCGCCACTACATGCACTCACTGCACTGAGCTAGAATGCACCTGGACCCTGATCACTGCAGTTTCTAACATCCTGCGCCAATTCGAAACCGATCGGACTCGAGAGAACAAACCTTGTCTGAGTTGTCTCGCGACGCGTTTCTGGTTCTGAATTCGTCTTAAGAATTATGGCGGGGAAAGGGGCTTCGCAAGGCACAGGAATACTGCTGGTCACGGCCAACGTTGGATCCCTCTTCGAAGATGTAAGTCTTATCAAGCTTGTTCGTTTGGCTTGCAATACTTTTCCGATTCGGTGGTGTTGTAGCATCATTCGTAGCTCGTGCCATGTCCACGCGCTGATCTCTCAGATGATCCTCGTGCGTTTGTTGGGTTGATGCTCTCCTGCCGCAGATTCTCTCCCTTTATGGGCCCTGCTAATGTTCTAGCCCAGTTCTAGTTTTAAAAAGCTACCCGCATGTGTCAGTCTCTAAAAGAATTGTGCATTCCCATCTCAATAGTCCAACAGTGAAACCTAAAACAGTCCAGCTGTCATCTGTTTCAGGTCTCCTGTTCTCTTGCTGCTCTGTGGTCATCCACGTGTAGGATTTTCTTCATTCTTGCTCTATGTCATGGACCTTCTGGTTCATGGGTTCTGGACAACCCATATTTTATAGTCCTGCTGGCAGGTTTGGTAAATGAGCTCTGAGAATGGAAGGTGTAGAAGGATTGTGTACCTTTGTGTACCACCTAATGTAACCATCTCCAAACGGTCACCAAACAATACATACAAGGAGCTTGTATTTCTGTACATTTGTGCCATTTAGCAGACGGCGTTATCCAGAGCGACTTCTAATTAATACAGTTTTGCAGTCCAACTCTGACCCAACTTTGGCAGCAACAGTGACCCCTTGTGGTCCATAGTCCAGTACCTTAACCACTAGGCCACCAGAGTCTCTAGGTATGAAAGTTCCCAGTTTTGTTACCAAATGAGAGCTGATGTTTCAGAACTAGCAACGATATAACAATATTTGAAAACTTATAGGCATAGCACTGTTCCCTGTCCATGTTCATCTCCTATATATCTGACTTGCCCTCTCACTCTCCTTTCCATAACCGCTTAATCCAATTCAAAGTTCAGAATTGTGGCAGCACAAGGTGCAAGTCAAGGGCCACCCTTGGACGGGATGTGATGTCCCTGTCGTTCACCCTGAGACATTTGAGAGACACCATTGTTCTAATGCTTGTTGTTTGGAATGTGGGAGGAAACTGAAGTACCCAAAAGGAAACCCAGGAAAACGCTGAGAGAACAAACAAACTGCACACAGACTGACTTGAACCAGCTGGTCTCTAGAACTGTGAAGTGAATTTTCTGGGCTGCCCCTCCATGTTCCCACGTATTATTAGTATAAATGCCCCTCACCCAATTGTGGGTTCGCATGTAGTGCGTGACCTGACTAGTAGGCTCCACTGAGTTACCACTGCACCACCTCACCACCTCATACACTGTGCATGTATATAAGGCCAAAATGATTGCTTATTCAACTTTGATGAAATCTGATATGCCTTACTCTGCTGTTGAATCTACTTGAATCTTATCTACAATACATTGCATAGGCAAAAATTCATAGTGTATTTACTGTACACCAGTGATCTCTTAATCCAGAACTGAGTAATGTTGTTCTCTTTTCAGTCAACTGATGGACGTCTGATTTTGACTGACATGACCCCAATTATCCATGTAAACACATTATACAAACTAGCTCAAATCAAGTCGTGGCCACACCTTTGACATTTTGCATATTCTGTTAGCAGAATGTCACTTCAGTTGCTGTCAGAGAGGGTAGTATTGGCCGATACTAATAACTTTGGTGTTGGTGTTAAATAGGATGACATGTATTGTCTATGATGATCTCGTAATTGTTGTTTTAGCAATGTGCAAGCAGACATTATTCAATACGTCACTCACGAGTCGTGATCACACTACTTGCGAGCTGAGCTTAAGTCCAGTGAGCTATGCCTGAGGGTGGTTTAACGTATCGTGCTCCAGCAGGCTTTGGAATGATCACACTAGTCAAACGAATCGTGCTTTGGGAGTCAATCACGCCCGAGTGTGGTACAGATTGTCTAGTATGAGTACGGCCTAAGTGTAATGTAATTTCTTAAGTGATGGATGAAGCGGTGGTTCAGGACAGCAAGAGGCGGTATATTTATTATTATACAATGCTACCAGCTCTCATCTCAATACATGGATGTGCTGGGATTGATTGAATCACTTTACCTCCATACATTCAGAAACAGATGCAGTATGTCTTTCTATTCTGCCTATGGTAAGACTAACGAGTTAAATCTTTGATTTGAAATCTGTGATCATCAACACTCCAAGTAACTGAACTCTCACAGCTTCTACCTGCAAGTTACGCTGTGTGACACTGAGCGCATTGTATCATAATCAAGTGTTGTGTAAACAGGCGCGCACAGTTCTGTCACCTGTCTCTCCCAAACATAGAGGGAACCCTCCTCCTTCAGTTACCACCCTTGCTATAAATAGGTTGTCTGTTATAACTGCTATTACAAGTGGCTAAAGCTGTACAACCCCATGACTGAAATACCTAACACATGCAATAGAGTAAAATGTCTGGCTTCTCAATGGGATCTTTGTGCAGCATGCAGGATGTTTTCCAAATTATATGAAGGAAGAAAAATGGGCTGTGCCGTGTGAGTTGAGTTTGCCTGGGCGTTTATTGATTCTACATCTCAGTAAAACTCATCATTAAAACTGTCATTGTTAATCAGAAAGTAACCTTCGGTATCTTTGATCCAGTTCATCCAGTTCTTTTATCCTATTGATACAGTTTTCCTTCATACAGTAATCAATTTGATATAATGACTGTTGTCTTAAATTATAATAGGAAATAAGTATCTTTTAACTTTGGTTGTTGCAGCCGTAAATAGCTGGTCAGCTCAATAGCCAATCAATGGTACGGATCTGTAAGTAGAGATGGGAGTTAAACTTTTTTTCGTGTGTGCGTGCGTGCAATGTGCTTACTTGATAATTACCTCACGTTTAGAATAGAGACTGCTCTAACATGGTTGATGTGTTTAGATACTTTGTGCAAGGTACTTGATTGTGTATGAGTTTCAGGTAATCGTTTGTAACCAGCTGTATATGCCTGTCCTATTGTAAGTATGTTCGTATGTTCTCTCTCACCTGTAACTGCACTGCACACAAACATTAGGGGATATTTGTTTAGGGAACACTTCATTTTGAAATATCCCCTAATTTTTGTGAGCAGTATTTTTAAACTGGTTCATTTTCACCTGAGTCTGTGTTTCAGCTGGCTGGTCTTTAATGTTGTTCGTAATACTGTCTAACACATTTTATGTCAAACAAAAGTAGTCCGTCATATCATCCACTTAAATAGTATGGCTTTCTCCTGTGTATGCTGTGTACAGTATTGTTCTACTCATGTTTTCAATGGTATATGACGCATCTATGTTTTCTTGTGAAAATAATACTGACTGACTACAGTAGTTTCGCAGAACGTAAGGAGGTTGTTTAATGGTATTCCTGTATTCGCTCGCTATTTTAAATACAGTTGGCATTGAAAGTGTGAAACCACTACTAAAATACTTCTATTCTGCCTTTTGCTTAAATTTAATAGTTTTTTTAAAATTACAAGTAAGGTAATCGGCATAACTTTTTAAGTGGGGATACTTGTGAACAGAGAAGACCAAGCTTTCAGCAACATTAGCAGTTGCTCAATATTTTGTAATCCCTGCTGGGATTTCAAGGATCATCAGATTTTATATTTACAGATTTCACGATTTGTGGAGTCAATACCAGCTTGAGTTATTTCTGTCATTCCAGCAAGGGGGAATGCCAAATACTAATAAATTCTGATTTGTTTCCCCAACTTTTCACTCAAATTTTCTTAGCCTTTTGACTTACAGTGTATGTAGATTTAAAACCATTTAAGATCCCACTGGGAGATTGGCATAAAGAATGATATGCACTTCAGGACATATAAATCACTTAGCTGTATGAAATTCCACAGATATGGAGCTATTAGTGCTGGAGCTGCTGTTGTGCTCTGTGATTGGGAGCTTTCTAGACTGTTCTGTGTTGACACTAGGGTGGGATTTTCAGTGTCATGGGCAAGGCAAAAATGTGTAACATTGGTGTATTTAAACAGCGTTAAACGAGAAGTTACTGGAGTACATAAACCCACATGAAGATATTTGCATGAGGCAGTTATGATACCTTAATCTGTATGTAAGGATCTTTTATTGACACAAGAATTTGACCTGACATTTTGAATATTCTAATAGAGTTAAAATGAGGATCTGGCTGCTTATGATGCCAGAAAAAAGTGGTTGGCTTTCTACCAGTATTTCAACATTTGTATCTATTTATTGTTTATTAGTGATGTAATTTGTATTTTTTACACCCTGATATCTGAACTCACTATGGCTGTGTTTACTTAACCTGGTAATTGAGCAAGTCATACCTGTATATAATCTGGAATGGGAGTCTTGGTAATAATCTTGGTATATTGTTGGAAATGTTTATTTTAAGGCTTAAAAGCTGTTGGAAACATCTTAAGCAAACCTTTGGAAATCATTGATCATTTTTTGCTCTTCCTGGTCATTCATGGGTACTCTGGTGCCTGTTTCTGTGGAACACAGGCTGGACAGTTCAGCCAGGTAGGGATCACTGTTGCAGTGGCAGAAGATTCCTGACTAGTCTCTCCTCCCTCAGACACAGGTCTGTCATTAGATCTGTAATTAAATCTATAATTTAGGCTGTATATATACAGATTTTTGTAGACTGTTTATCGTTTTTACAGCTTCCCACGAGGTGTGTGTGACGACAAATTATATATAGAACTTTATATATATATATATATATATATATATATATATATATATATAATTTTGTCACTAACAATATATTGGCAGTGCTTATCTATATAGTGCGAATCAGTCTCTCTTAAAACTGAATTTTCCTTCATGATATAATTGGTGATAACATTTATGTCATGTCTTGCCTTCTGTTGCTTTTCTTGGTTCGATTGCTTTTAGGTCACTGTCCTATTCTCTACATTATTAGATTCTCTTCAAATGTTCTTCAAATTTGAATATTGATACTGTATTTACTAGTTTTTAAATTCCTATGGCATCATTTCTTGTGTATTAGAATAGACTTTTCAGACTAGTGTAGTGTTCTAAGAAAACACTAGAACATGCATTGCTGGGCGAGTTAAAGGAGCTGGCAGTGTTATTCTACAGTGTTCTGTGCATGCATTGACAAGGCACACATGTTCTTGGGGAGAAGTTGACTGAAGAGCTATGTGCTGAATGTTGTATTGGTCTGCAGAATTCTGTGTTTGCAATTAAATACTAAAACTTATTTGCAGGAACCACATAACTTTTCAAACCACTGTCGATGGCTGCTCTAATTTAACTTCTGTTGTCATGCCTTGTACAGGGCACAACATGTTTGATTAGTGATGAGATCACTTAATATTCATACGCTGCTGGTGAGGATTTGGTCTTGGATCACTATAGAATTTGATTTCTGTAGTGATCTCACCAGTGTATCAAAGCAACTGTACAAAAATCTGAATATAGAACACAAGTGAACAGCCAGAGGTGACAGTGTAAACAAGAAACCTCTTTGAGTTGATGATTAGTAAATCTTATGTTGGGAAATCCACCCTCACCTGTGAGCATATGGGGTTGTCATATAAAATGCCATGGAACAGTATTATTTATGAGACAGTCAATGTTAAGTTTAAGGTTATTCATAAAATTCTGAAATGAAGAAAGTCTGGAGTTGTATTATGGAGTGACCAACACAAGATATTTTTGGGTCCATTTGTTGCCACCATGTTGCATGTGGTCATTATATCATTGCTATAACAACCAATCTAATGGTGGCCCACTCTACCATTAAGCAGATGCTTCTTCCCACAAACTGAAGATATGGTATATCTTTCTGTGGTACTAGTTTGAAATGGGGTTCATTCATGCATGCATCATTCATGTTGTCCTTGTCACAAATTTCTGGTGTGCTTTAAGCATAAAATGAAGTAAAAGCCGTATTTGATCTGAGCATTTAGTCACATGTCTCGAAATCCGTCTGTGGTGGGGTTTTGAAACCACCTCACACAGATTAGGAAAGGTTGGAGTCCATGTGGTTTGTAGTCATTCAGACAAATACGATTTGCGCTTGAGCCTTCGTGGCCAGGTGAGTTGTTTCACTACAGCAGGTAACAAAGACCCATTCTGAGAGTTATGGCTTAATTCATCAGGTTTCTTTGAGCAGGGAAATAGCAGGTTTAAGTCATTTTCTGGAATATGTTTTCTGGGATTTGGGCTATTAACACGCGTACCGTAATACAAATTATTTTTGCCTGAATTAGTGCTATTAGTCCAGATTCAGTTAGGAAGAACCACATTTGATCATTACAGAATCTTGCAACATAATGGGTTTTTGTTTTACGACTTTTATGCAATTACTGTATAGACTACTTACCATCGGAATGGCATCTAATAACGTCATTATTTGTTATGATGGCCATATTAATTGAACTGAATTGTTGTCAGCCCATGTTAGGAACTGCTACATTGTGGTGTGTGTGATATGTTTAATCTACAATAATATCCTAATTGTTGTTTGAAGGCGCTATGAGCTTATTAAGCATGTCAATAGGCACCACAAATCAAGCTAGCTTTCTACCTATAAATGCATTGCTGAATATAGAAATTGTTGAACAAACTGAAGATAAAACATGGACACATCAAGCTGTGCAGTCTACACTGCAACAGTTTTGTATAATTGTGAGATGTGGCTCATCCGTGTTTTGCGACAGGTGTTAGTAATGAATCATGAGACTATATATTTTGATGTAAATAGGCTTTTAAGTAGTTGTTAGCCAGTCAGTGTGATGGTCTTCAGAACAACGCAAATGCACTTCTGAATTAATTCAGCACATGTTCATTCTGCTGGCTTTGATGTCTGGGAGACTTGAGAATACATAGCAATTGATGACGTGCAGCAGACATCACCCCTTACCCTGCTGCAGAGAGAGCGGGCTGAGTGAGGCTGACAGGCTGTGGATCAGAAGACTGAAACTTTATGAAAGGGACACAGTGCTGTTATTATTAGCTCTTGACGTTCTCCCTATCTGTCTGCTCTTAGAGCACAACTGGAATTTTAATAGGATATACAAATCTGGCAACCCAGCGCTGGAATAATCTGTATTTTTCTAAGAAGTGTTTTCCTTCGTCAGTGGAGGAGCTTTATATGGTATTAAAATCCATGGATTATTTAATAATTCACACCTCTGTTGTTGGAAACTTTTTTTCTATAATATAGCATGACTAATTTCAGTCCTATTCCTGCAAATTGACATGACTTACTGACAGGTAAAGCTTTACTGCTGTTAAAACAGCCAAGTGGTCATGGAGGCATCAGAAGCATTATGAAAAAAATGTTGGTGGGCCTGGCCAGTGTTCTTAGACAACTCTCAGACAAGAGGAAAGTAACTCATTAATTACCTTTTCCAAAACATGTCAGCGCTAATCTTGACTTCTTCTCTTGCCGAGAGACACTAATAGCACTGTACCACTGGACAGTGTGGCAGAGGTACTGTTGCTAATATGTAATCCCATTTTCCATTACCAAGTGATCTGTACTGTGTCTCAGCACCTGTTCGGGTTCACCTTGGTTACAGTTTTGGACAGGCGGAGTTTTAATACAATTTCTTTTTCACTATCCGAAGTCTGCTCTCTCTAGTATCTACTGTTGCTTATAACCTGATGCATTTGTAGCGTTTCTGTAGTTTGTTATATCGTTCATAAATTTCTTTATGTATTAAGTACACCTGCTCTGTAGCACAATTGTTTAAGGTCACATGACAGCAACTCTCTTATGTAGGTATGTAGATATAGTCAAGACAAGTTAAACCAACCTCAGAATGGGAATTCAGAATTTAAGTGGCTTTGCACGTGGCACGGTTGCTTGATGTTGTTGATCATCTTACTATTTCAAATATTGCTGATCTACTGGAATGTGTGCATGATTACCTCTAGGGTTTACAGAGAGTGGTCTGAAAACAGATTGTATCTGGTGAGTGGCAGTATTTTGGGCGACAATGCCTTTGCTGATGCCAGAGGAGAATGGCCAGACTTGTTTGAACTGATAAAAAAGCAACACCAACTTAAACTAGTTGTTACAACCAAGGTATACAAAAGGGATTCTGTGAACTTAACACATCAGTCTTGAAGCAGATGGGCTACAGCATCAGATAACCACACCAGGTGCCACTCGTAGGAAACTTGGGAACAATAGTCACTCGGGCTTGCCAAAACTGGACAACAGAAGATTGGGAAAATGTTCCCTGGTCTGAGGAGTCTCGATTGCTGAAATATTCGGATGTTGGGGTCAGAATTTGGCGTAAATAACATGAAATGATGGATCCATTCTGTCTTGTATGAACGATTCAGGCTGGTGGGCTGATGTTGTGAGGGATATTTTTTTAATACCTGTAATACCAACTTTTAAACTTATAAACCTGTATAAACACAACACCTTGCTCTAGTATTGTTGTTGACCATGTTCATTCCTTTATGACCACACTAAAGCTCACTAAAGTCATAAAGCTCAATTGATCTTAAACTGTCTTTTTTAACATGACAATGAGTTGTTCTGTTCTGAAATGGCCTCCACATTTGGAATGGTCCACAGTTATTTTTTTTAAATCAAGTTTTATGGAAAAAAATATGATCTGGCAGACTTTCCCCTCCACGTTTGGACAGTTTAACACACCACATATTAAGAGAAGAGTGATATTTTCTGGAATTCCTGACATTCTCTAGTATATAGAGACGATATCTCTAGTCTAGAAGATATTTTGGACAGCCTCTACAGCTGGGTTTGTCTCACTGTGCATTCAATAGTTTTTTTTTAGGATTTTATATCAAATTTTGTATAACATGTTTAGCACTAAGTCATATAGGTACTGTACTGCTTTAGTCAGGATTAGAGTGAAATTTTGGACCAGGTTTCATCAGAACCACAGGTTTCCAAACAAAACTTGAAAGTAAAGGTTTCTGCCTTTTGCAATTAAACCACATCTGATGCAGCACTTGTAGATAGTGCACCTACCAAAACAAATATCCTCTCCACCATGTTACTGTTTACAGTAAGTGTGGTCATCAGGGAAGTTACTAACTCTCTCTCTCTCTCTCTCTCTCACACACACACACACACACACACACACACACACACACACACACTCAAGCACATGCACACATCCATGAATAAACACTGCTTTCAACCTTCATTATTGAGGTTCATAGCAGTAGTGAGTCAGTCTCTTAAGTTCAGAAGCGAGTGAGAAATTGAGATAAGGTGGAGTGCAGGTGTTAGCGATGATGCAAATTCATCAAGGGAATGCGGGCCTAGCGGGTGTTTGATGCACACCCTATCAAGGTCTGTCCAGTGTAGATAACCACGCTTAATTTATGCTGTAAGCACAATAAACTGGATGAATGGGTCTGATGTCTTTGAACCCCATGGTTTGTCCAGGTTTGACAACTTTGTGTGAGTGTAATGCTTATATGTGATAGGGCGATTTTGATGTTACTCTGCCTGTGGTTTGTTTTGGAGTTATAACTTGCATCAGTATATACAATGCTGCCTCCTTTTTCTGTGACTTTTTTCAGAACAGGCACTCACTGATTTATGATAGGGATACGTTTCATCTATCATTATATGACTTTATCATAAAATCAAAGAGTCGTATGTATGTATCGTAGCACAGCCTATATCGAACATGTTTAAAACATCAATGCAACCCCCAGTTTTTCTTCATTTACCAGTGCTCTTCACTCCTGCTATGTGACTTCCTACATCGCGCACTGTCAAGTGCTGGTGAGTTTTGTAGTGTAGCTTGAACATGCTTAAACCCCTTTCATTATATTATAAAATCAATAACAACGTTTTTTTAAAAATATATAATAAAGTATTTAATATCTCTTGTAGGTTATATAATAATTTATTGAAAGTGGAAAAAAATGCTGTGTACACTACATATCACTTGCCTTGGAAAATTAGAAATTCAAAGTACGTTTTCTGTGTATTTATGTTTATTATATTATTTTTTATTTATGTTCTGATTCCCATCGTGATGTCGTTCTATAGCACAATGGGGAGTTGCTGTATATTCATCAAGTTAAGGTGACGATTGTCTAAAAAGATTTTGCTGGCCTAAGGGATATCTTGTTATTTTTGCTCTGTTTGGGAGCTAGAGTTTTAGATTTTTTAGATTTATAGTAGATAAACTAGTTTGGTTGTTTTTAAGTTGCATACGTTGCATGCCTTATAACCAACATGACGACAAAATAATAAGGAAAATATTGTGGACTGTTTTTTAGATCAACATAATCGGGATGTTTTCACAAATGACCCACCACTAGCCCCACTGTTAATTAGTGTTGGCCATTAGACACTTCAATTTCACATTTGTGAACGAGAACAGAATATCACCCCCCTCCCCCCATTTTATGAATAAAATGGGTTTAACTGTGCAGCTGAAGGCTAAGAAAATATATGTCTTTCTCCTTATTTTGTCTTGCAGGCTGCACACGTACATTAACATATTTTAATAGTAGGCCTGGAATGCATATTCTGCAAAAGATTTCACAGAGATATAGCAATAGTACAACTTCAAAAGTGCCATTTCATTTTTGGTTGTTGATCTTCTATCGCAGCTCTTTTCATGTTGGGGCATGTAGGGTAACACCCTGGTTTTTAACGCTTCATCAGTAAACTCTGAGTGGGTAATGAAGCGCGTTGTCATAGGCAGTCATGTACTTTGATACTGTGAACTCAGTTAGTTATGATAAACAGGGAGTTTATGTACGTCCTGATGGACTGATTCGTCATTCCTCATTCCATCTGTGCTTCCTCAGGCCATGCACACAGAGGATCTGAGACCTGGCACTCTGCTTACAAGTTGTTGAACTGCAGCTTCGGTGTTTTATTTAACCTCCGGGTTGAAGTTTGATGTCTCTGAATAATCCCTGCACTACAGTATCCAGATGCAGCAGGTCACGCAAGCTCATGGTTCACACTCTCCATTTGCTGTACATGTTACAGCGTACTTTTTGTTGGAATGTAAACAAGTGGTGTGAATGAAAGACGTAACACAACATTCACTTGCTGTACTAGGCTGTGAAAAGGGCTGGCCTAATCACAGCCTAATATAACAGAGGGAGTGTGTACAGAAGGCACACACACACAAACCCCGATGCAAGTCACTGCATTTATGTATCGGTTTCACACATTTATGAATGTACCCTTTACACTGTAGAAGCATAAAAAGATTATGTTCTATGGTGTGGTATGTCTGGTCAAGAACCGCTTCGATCAACGACCTGTTTCACATAAAGTAACGTCCATATAGGCTCTTGCATGAGGCCTGTAGATGAGACTGGATCCTCAAACTTACTGATTCTGTAGAGCTGTGACTTGGTTCCTGTCCTTCTTTAGTTGTCTCTATTTTGCCTTCTAAGTAGAGTCACAGGTCTCTGTGTATTGCCTAGTTTCACGCCAATGATTTAATACTGAAATCCTCGCTGTAACTACGATTTTCCTCATGCTTACCAAATTTTTACAAGATATCACAAGTGTGGTAGTGTTCAGCTTCAAGGATGATTGTGTCCTGTGTTCATGTTCATCATCTGCGTACTGTCAGTCAAGACCACTGTGTTCAGTGGCTGTATAAAAATGTCATATACAACTCAGCTCGACCTCATGAACTGTACTTTGAACACCAGTTTTGAACTGGTTTTCTTCACTGATCTATTTTCTACCAATTTTCATTACATCTACAAGGACTTGAATTGGGTAATATCTATTTGTTGGATATGTGATTTCCATTGATTTTCTGGAGGAATTTGAATGCGATGTGGACTCTAGAAATACAATCTGGGGAATGAATTCCAATTTAGATTTTTACAGTACACATTGCCTTGGCACTGCTGGGATATCCTTGCCATAATAATCCAAAGCTACTAAAGGTGACTAATATAAATCACTGGAATCACTCTAAATACAAAATAAATGCGACAGGCTACATTTAGTAATTTAGCAGACAGTCTTTCCAAGAGCTACATACAAATGATGCAACCTTACAATCAAAACAGTCTTAGGGTAGTCAAGGGCAAGGTTCTTGCTTAAAGACCCAACAGCATTAGCACAGCAAAGGTGGGAACCTGAACCTGATTGTACACAGTATAGTACCCTAAGTCCTAGACTAGTCAGAATTTAGAGGCATTTGTTTGCGTCAAATAAGAGAATTTGGCACACCTCTTTGAGCTCAGGATGCCAGTAGCAATATATGGGTAGAAGAAGGTTTGTAAGCTCTCTGTGATAGAAGTAAGTTCAGACATCTGTAGGGTTTCAGGACTTCAGGATAGGTACATATTAGTAGCAGAAAGTGTTAGAGGCCCTTAGGGTGGCAGAGGTAGGAAGTGGATTGGACAGGTCCTCGAGCAGTCAGGAGTAATAGCTCCTAGAAATGCATGAGTGTTGGTATATCCAAGCATGGCAGCGCGAGCATCTAAATAAGACAGTATTTACTGATAGCAGGAGAAGGATCTAAAACAGTACAGGACCTTGTTTATCTCAGACTGGCAGGAGTGGGATCTTGATGAAGCCAGTACTGGTAATCATCATGATGGCAGGAATCGGAGCTTGTGGGTTACAGGATGGGCGCACTCTGATCAAGCTGGCGAGGGGAGAAGAAAAGAGACTTACTGTTTAGTAAAATACAGTGGCTGTGTGCAACATTAGAAGTAACGGTGTTATTGCATCCATAAACAGTATGGACTAAAACGAAAGGAGGACAGCCAGTGGGCACACAGTAATGAGGGATTCCTGACACAAGTAACTTTCCATTCTCAAGAAAAACATTACTGTCATGGTTAATGTATTGACAGACTCAGTAATTTGCCCAAATATTTGTCCAAATATATGCATGAACCTCTTTGGACTGATCCAAGATCTACCACCTGCTGCACTTTTTACTACAGGTATGCACCATTTAACAGACATAGGCAAATAATCTTTTTAGGCTACTGTAACAGAAATATGCAGAGTATTTTCTTTATATTGACAGGCACATAAACTTTGACCATTTATATCTTGTTACAAATAGTTTTTTTTTTTTTGAGTAGTCTTTTTATTTAATGGAGCACTATATTGATTGAGTATATGTAGTATGACCATCAGTAAAGAATGAGAACAGGGTAACTGGTTCAGACTTACATTAACACAATGCATGTCTTAAACAAGAGGTTTTTTATAAATGCGAAATAACAAAAAAAGAGAGTTGTCTGTACTATCATATACAAGCCAGAGATAAAGGGTGTGTGCTTTGCTTTAGAGTATAAAGTGCACTTACAGAATGAAAAACACTTTTCCATAAACTAGATAAATGTCAACTGGTATATTGTTGTATTAAAATCAAGTGGTTTAACATCCAATCCTGATATAGGAAAAACCCTGTGTTGCAACGAAATTGAAGTAGTTTAGCTGGTATGGCCAAATACTGAGCAAAATGCTCTGTTTTCATAGCATAGCACCATCTGAGGCTCATTGTAGGGCTTATTCGTTTCCGGCTCTTCCTGTTATCCTGGCTTGTATAACTCACTTGTGGTTGTACATCACACACTTTGTCAAAAAATATCACTTCACTAATACAGTAATTGCTGTATTTAGGCTATTTACCCATGTCTGTGTCTTCTTCTAAGCCCTTTCATCATAACTCATGCTCACTAATGTCGTTAGCCTTGTGGTGGTGGATACAGTTGAGAGAGATTTAAATTCAACTCTGGCACAAGAAACTAGATGATGTTTATAACTGGAGACTAGAACATTTTGATCTGAAGCGGGGCAAGTGAGACCAAGAGTAAGCTGAGAATGGGTGTTACGATAATTAAAGGGCTCTAAACCTGAAGGACAAGTCAAGAACATTAATTGTGCCTGCATTTCCTCTGGGTCTACTTTCACATAGGTGCCTCACTTCATTTGCACATCATTAAGGTCCTGAAATCCCATCTCTCATTAGCAGGATGACAGTCAGGCACCATTAGGTCTTTCCATCGTAACACCACTTGTGGTCATCTTTCAACTGACGAATACAGCGACTGATGTTGCTTGTGATTGGCCTGAAACATACTTTAAAGCACATTAAAGCACTTGAACTAGAACTATATTACTGTATTTGTTGTATATCACAGCGTTGGCCAATGGAATAATCTGTGAGTTTCTGAAACGTTATACCGTTGGGATCCTGTGCAATTCATCATTTCATCATGGATGGTTTGGTTGATGTAACTTTCTTTAGAATTAGTATATCAAATATTAGTACCTATTTTGGATACTATAATATCATAGTAACTAATGCTTGTAAGCCACTGTGGCCTATTTAGTTTATTCATATAAAATGTGTTGTGCATTTATTTTGTAGCCTTTTTTTAGCATCAGAAAAAGAAAAGATTATTATTCTTAGTTTCATTATAATTATCATCATCATCACTACTTATGTTGTCTTCAAAAACACTTTTTGCCTTTTAACCACCACCTAATTTATTCAACATGAACTGAGGCAAAATGTCCTTTCAGTGTTAGGAACTACATATCCCAGTGATGAACAGTTTGCAGTTGTAAATGACATGCTTTACTGTGTGGTGCTGGTAATAATTTGTTATTTATTTCAAACTAGTTTTGCTATGATTTAATATACATTTAGTATTTATTTAATTAACATCTAGGCTGCCCATAGAGAGTGGGTCCCCTGTTGAGTCTTGATCTTCCCAAGGTTTCTTCCTACCATTTTAGGGAGTTTGGGATTGGCCTTTTAAGGTCTTGTATTACTGTAAAGCTGCTTTGAGACAATGTTACATTGTAAAAAGCGCTGTGTAAATAAAATTGAATTGGTGCTTTTGCATTTTTAACGGAATAATATCCAGTTACGATAGTTACGAGTTAGTATAATTCTTTGAGCTCCTGATATACTGTAGCTGTAAGGTGAATATGTGGTTTGTTGCTGGACTGTCAAATGGGTTGGTTTGACTTGTTGCTACTTGGGCCGCACTTTGCCAATTACAAGGCCAGTTTCTTGAGGAGACATGTACTTTCAATGTTTTGGTAGCCATGTCCGCTTGTTAGGCTTATCACTTACACTGGTCCTGAAGGCTAGTGAGGATTTATCACTTTGCCCTCTGTTTACATGCTGTATATATTTTCCATTGCCGAGGTACAGTGAGCAATGACCTGACAGAATGCTTAACACCCTGTAAAAATGCCTTTACAATATGGTTTATCTCACTTTCATTTAAGTAATACAGTCGATTCCGGTTCATCGGACCACATCGGGACGCGATCGTTTTGGTCCTAATAACCGGCTGATTACACGAACATGCCCCATGTTACAAGACGGTACGTGCTATAATTTATGTAGCATATTAAATGTTTATTAAACCTTTATTGTGTGATATTGCGAACGTACAAACAAGAACTACTGTTGCTTACGAACTTTGTTCATTGAAAAATAAATTTGCAACCAAGTTTTTCGA
>JAUZST010003889.1:0-16773 GCA_034779995.1 Parotocinclus haroldoi
CTCTTGTCAACACAACTTTTCGGATTTCCTGACCTTTGATAAAAGCACCAATTCTCCCGGGGATCCCAAAAATCCTCTCATATCTCACTGACCTGCTTTGCATCCACTCTAAGCGGCGACTTGTGGCTTCTTTTTCTTATTTGCTCTCACATTCTTTGGTCCGATTTAAATGGAATTTTGGTCCAAATAAGCGAATAATATTACACGTATTTAATAGGATTTGTTTCAGTACTTGAGGATTTGGTCCGAATAAGCGGCTGGTCCCATTAACCGGATTCGACTGTATTTCCATACACTTTAATTTAAAGATACCCGTTTTGGACCTTCCTGACACATTCCTAAGTATACAGTGTTATGCCAATGTCCTGGGCCAGGGGCAAAGATATGATAAAGCTCACAAAGATTGACATAAAAATCAGTGGAAAATAATTATGGTTTGAAGAATCAAAGTTTTTTTTGGCTACTGTTGCTGACAGTGTTACATATTGTCATTAAAGCATTGCTAAAACAAAACGGTGGCCTAAGACATTTGCACTGTACTGTGTATATAAAGCTTGTACACCACAAGGATGCCTCATCCCAGGTAAAATACTGACACCCCAGATACACACTGCCCGCTTACTCATCCTTCCACAGGATGGAAAAGGAGAACGGGACTAAACCTCTTATACCTGGTTACATTTCTGGTCAGCTAAACTGAAGACAGCAGCTAAGGCGAGCCTCTGAAGGTCACATAAGTTCACAGGATGGGACTGTTATGTGCTAAAGCATACGCTGTGGGAAAGTATCAGTCATTGTCCCAGTTCCAAACTGTTTCCAAATAGTTTGGGGGTGGGGTGTAAGAATTGTAAGAATTCCACTGTAAGTGTGATTTTTTTTTTCTTTTCTTTTCTTTTTCTTCACTTTTTGAAAAAGCTAATAGAAATAGAGTTGTTGAAACATGGAGCAGGTACAAAGGCCTTTCTTAAAGTGGCATTATTCTCTTTGTTAATCAACGTTTGCCCTAATAGATGGGGTCGGGTATATGGGTACTTCCCATTTGACAATGGCCCAACACATTTTAACTCGTAAGTCAAGTCAGATTTATTTCTATAGCACTTTTTAAAAGTGGAGCATTGTCTCAAAGCAGCTTTCTAGCATTATATTATCTTAAAATACCAACCTTAAATTGAGCAAACCTACGGCAACAGTGGAAAGGAAATACTACCTGAATGCTATAAGGAAATGGGACCCACTTCATGGGTGGCTTGGATAAGGAACCGGCCCCTAGTGCTAGGGATGGAAAAAGAGAACAGGACTAAATGTCTTTATACCTGGTTACATTTCTGCCTTGCCCTGGTCAGCTGACCTGAAGACGGCAGCTAAGGCGAGCCTCTGAAGGTCACATAAGTTCACAGGATGAGACTGTCCTGTGCTGAAGCATGTGCTGTGGGAAAGTATCTCTTCCCAGCAGTCATTGTTGAGTTCCAAACCGTTTCTGGCAGCAGCACCAGCACCGAATTGTTTGTGTGTTACTTCTCGGGTGGAGTTTCCATGGAAGTGCAGCTGCACACAAAAAAGATCAACATGCCTGATGCGCAGTTTAAGCGTCTGCTGCGCACCACCCTTTTATTCTGGAATTGTGGAAAGGCATTCTCTTTACAAATGTGCTGAACGGGCTTGTCTGATGGGTGAATCTGGATTATAAGGTTGTGTAGTGCTAACTGTAAAGTTACGTAAAGGACAGATAATGACCTGATGCTGTCTATGGGACTGCTGTGGCGCACCAGACCCATAAGTAATGGGCTTTGACCAGGAGGTGGCTGGATTTTTCCCAGCACTGAAACGCTGGCACTTTGAGCAAGGCCCTGAATTCACAGTTACCTAGAACAGGGCAGGATTTTACTACTATGCTACTACAATGGCAAGAGACGTTGTCTAAACTATTGTAGGCATTTAGCATCTGGTCGTCGTCCTTTTCTAGAGCTACTTCAAGCTGATACTGTCTGCCAGTCCAAGCAATTGTGCTTCAAGGGACCCCCAACAGTTTGGTAGAGGCTTCTGGTTCATAGTCCAGTTCTTGGACATGCTATACCAAACAGTTCCAGGAACTATTTTGGGAGGAATAGCTCTTTGTAGAGCTTTGCCAGACAATTGCATATGTTTGAGAGGTTTTTTGGGGGTTTGCATTTGCACTGCCATTTAGAATGCCGCGTGATGCTGCTGAAGTGCGAAGATCTGTTGTTTAAATGCCTGCTAACGTACATGATAATAAACATGGCAGTTAGGCTCAAGTACAATAGGACCATGGACCATGAACCAGAAAGTACAGGGTTCAAGTCCCACGTCCGCCAAGGTTCAAAACACACCTTTGTCAGAGCTTCCTCTGTTGGCTCCTTGAGTAAGGCCCATAACCCACAATTGCTTGTATTGTCAGACTGTTGTAAGTCACTTTTGGCTAAAAAAAGTGGTGCAAATTACGATTGCATTTGTGGCACCTCTGATCTGTTCAGATGTTCACTTTCATATATGGTACTTTAAATCCAAAGCAGAACTGATTTGGCATCGTGTCTCGGTTCGGAACACTCCAAATTCAGGAGTGTCCTGGAACTCTTTTCCTTGGAGTAGCTTAATATAGTCAGACATGAGAACATAAATAACGGCTTTGCAAAACTCATGAGCAATCAAACAATCTGATGACCTGCGGTAACCCGCTCCCAGTACAATTCAACCTGTATTTGCTTTTTTAGCCTCAAATTCATGTCCTGCTTCGCAAATCTGAAGGAAAGTTACCCTCATGGATCTATGAGTTCCATGTCCACTGCCCAAGTTCCACCACTCCTGTAACTCCTTTCTCCAGTCTTCCATCCAGACAGTTCTCCTCACAGAACCAGCCGCCATGCCTCAACAGGAAACTTGTGCGTCTGAGAATTGAGCTTTAACCACTACCTTGTTCTCCGTTTTCCCTTGCTTGTTTACGTCTGAGGGGTGTGTCCGGTGACTCCGGAGTAGCGGTTTGCTCGTGCAGGTCAGTTCCAGAGCATGATCTTTTCACACTCTTATTGGACAAGGGCTTATTAAAAAGAAAATGTGAGCAACCTAGTAAATGGTATGGGTGTAACGATGTTACCCACCACCGAGTCTTGGTTTTCGTACAATTTCTATTGTTATTTCTAAACCAAATTGTCTCGAAGAGGTTTTTAACAAGAAAAAACACTGGATTAAAGGTTAAACCTCTGTAGTTATAGAAATGATATCTCGTTAATAAAATGAAAAACTTTTTTTTTAATCTTAAAAATACCTTTTCAAATTTCAATTGTCCTCTGGTGTTCAGAAAACGCAGTTGCATCAGCTGGCGTAATAAACGGGAAGCATATGGCATAATATATTTCCAGGATATACATCGTTACATGCCTTTTTGTTCAAGTGTCCACATACTTTTGCTGCAGTGTAGATTCTTCAGGTGTTTTGCTTGTTTCGGCATCCGCACCTTGGATTTCGAAGGGGGAGGCAGGAGAAGGCGTAATTAGACGATACTGCTGTAGCTATGACTACAGACTCTACTGTAGAATGTTGTGCCCCGAGGTGCGGTTTGTGCTTGTGGCTTTCCTTTTAGGCCTACCTTTCCCCAGATATACCTGAAGCACAGATCTCCCAAACACACAAAGGCTGCTCTCTAAAATTTTAGGACCGACCATACAGTACTGTGCAAAAATCCCAAGCCTTACTTACATGGCACGCGGTCAACGATTGGACCCAAAAGATGCATCCTAATTTTCACTGATGTTTATTCATATATTTATGAGATGTAGCATATCTTAGCCTTTTCTCCCAGTTCTCCTTCCAAAAGAAGTGGTTCATGCCCTAATAACAAGATATGAGGCTGAACTGTCTACGTACCATCCCGATAAAGCTGCCACATGCTGCTATTAAGAGGTCTCACATGGGACTGTAGCCTATAGAAGCGCTTAATGTGTTTTTTTTTATATTAAAAAAGATCTGTATTGTAATTATGGATGCCGTATTAAATACACTGCTCACAATAATTAAGGGATATTTCAGTGAAGGGTATTTCATTTTGAAATATCCCTTAATTTTTGTGAGCAGGGAATAATGGTGGCCTTAGACTTTTGCCCAGTGCTTTATCTGGATCTTATATCATGGTAGTGATATTGGATTTACATATATGGGTGTGGATGGGCATTTATTAAATCAGTCCATGCTTCTTGTTCCACTCTCCATACACTTGAACCAGTTTCAATTGCAGGTTGCTTGTTGTGTAAATAAAACCGATTAGCATTTTTATGGTTCCTTTCCCCCCTACAGCGCAGTCCTTTCATCTGCACCCTTGGTGATGATCTAAATTCTGCAATGGCTCAGGTTTCTAAATCGCATTAGATGAAAATGAGGGTACTGCAGCAGTTTTTTTATGAACCGGATAAACAAAATCCTAACAGACGCATAGCTTAGTGTACACAGGTCTACACTTGTGCCACTCGTGAGTTGCACCTTCTTGTGTTGCGTTGTGTCTCACGGTGCCTTGTTTCTGCCACATGAATGTTTCTTGCAGCCTTGCTTGTGTGTGTGTGTGTGTGTGTTTGTACATATTTGCCATGTGCAATTTTACACAGTTTGAGAGTGATGTAAAGTTTGCATCCAGCAACACGCAAAGAAAAAATACCTCGCGGGGGAAGCGCATCAAAACGCTTCAACACAACTAATATAATACGTCATTTAAAATTTACGCAATTGGTTGAGTATGGTGAGTTTTCGAGGCTCACTGGAGAGAATAAAAAAGGTACCCGGAGCAGCCCACACTGGCTAACACTCGCCCCTGTATTAGCGTGACAGTCAGAAGGCTGAGCAAATATAATTTGAAAAGAATTGAATTCATCGGGTTAGATGACCAGCTTTTTTCAGTGGTGGATGAATAGTTGTCTGCAGGCTTAGCCAGCGCCAGCGGCACTCATCAAAACTAAATAGAAACATTTACAGTCAGTCAATGTGATCGGTAGTGATCGGTACTCACCGGTGATCGGTTTCAGAATAGGCAGTATAAAACATGATCGGAGCCCCTCTTTTATTTGTGTGTGTGTGTGTGTGTGTTAACATCTAGGCCACCCATGGAGGATGGGTCCTTTTGAGTCTTGGTCATCCCAAGGTTTTTTGCTACTACTTTCAGGGAGTTTTTCCTTTCCACTGTCACCCTAGGCTTGCTCAATTTGGGATTGGCCATTTTAGATCACATAATATTGTAAAGCTGCTTTGAGACAATGTACCACACGTTCCGTATGTCAATTCAAAGGAACTGATCCACTGCCGTTTGTCTCACTATTGTAATTTCGCAGTGCCAAATAAATCTTGGACTTTGTGCAGAACACACAGATGGATACTTTATTTGGGACGTGTTTACTTAGTCGGCAATATTTCAGAAACAACAATGGGTTGCCTTCCGCGCTGTGACTCTTTGTCAGTTTGGAAGATCGTGTCCATCTGTGCTACGTTAGTTTTAATTTCATGCATTTATCTTTAGTGTAAACAGTTTGCTGATGACTCTTGTGGTGGCTTCAGATCCTCGGAGGGGTTTGGTAATGCGCCCCAGATACACCAGACAGGGTGATCATCCATCACAGTAGCATAAAGTTAGTGGCACTTGAGTCCGTCGCGGTTCTCACCCGGCACAGGTAGACGTACAGTCAAGAGAACATCCACAAGAACCAAGATTCCTGACCCTGACCTAGGGTAGTGCAGGGACTTAAACCTGGCTCTCTGGTGGTTGTGCTGGTCTATGGAACAGCTAGCAGGGCACCGGAGCATCTAGGAGGTTAAAGTCAGGAGATCCCCTATCAACCCCCATCTGCCTTTTCCCTGCTCAGCATTTCTCCAAAGGAATCGGGACACGCGTAAATGTACCTTGTTCAGCACCCCAGTCCTTCTCAATGCATGACAGGGGTTGCTATAGGTCCATGGATGATCCCCTGACCAGGCGCACTGCTACAACTCAAACCCTTTGTTGGCGGGTTAACGCGTTACACCCGAGTTTAGAGTCAATTTATCAGCTTTTCCAAGTTATTTTTTTTTTCTTAAACGGTGGCTTTATTTTGTTCTACAAAAGTCCAGGTGATTAATTGAGTTTGTCCGCCTCGAGCTCAAGGTCCTGTTTTGTTTAAGTGGTCCTTGTTTAATGGCTTGACCTTTAGCCCCTGTGTTTTGATTGGTTGAAAGGTATTTTTATTGTCAGACCTTCGGCCTCAGGCTCACTTTCGATTCAGACCTGCTTGATTTGTGGTGCTGGTGTTCCCTCGGGCTGCAATTTCTTCTTTTGTCCCCTGACCCTTGTCATGATTGTGAAAGGAAGAGCGAGTGTATGAAAGAGGGCTTAAAGTGTGGGTGTGGTGTTCTTCTTCCTGTCTTTACTGGCTCAGGCTAAACTGTGATTTAAAAAAAAATATATAATCAGTGCCAAAGCCCAGAGGACACCGAGGTCAATTTAAATCTCTTTTCAAAGCCTGAGCATGCAACGGTTTCTTTTAAGCTGCTCATGAAGGATTTTCTGATCCTTTTTCAATTCTTTTTCAGTTCACCTCCTTAATACCGCTACAAACTACGCACTTTTGTATTGTCTCCCAAAAGCAACTTATTGCTTAACACCAATTCCCGCACAGGTAGATTCATTTAAACTTGCGCAACGTCTATCCATCTATCCCCTGTACACAAATAATACTCTAACAAATCATTCAGCCACCTGTGATGGCTTGTAGATGTTGTCTCTCGGTCTCATACAAATGAATTTGTGGTTCTTGAGTACACAAAAACCGTAAATCATCTTGCTGTTCTGGGGAATTTCTAAGCATTAAAGTGCATCAGTCGTTTAGATGCAGTTCACACAAGTTCTTTACTAACTGAGGAAACAAGACTGATTCCTCATAGGGAAGAATAGGACTGTAGTGACTGTAGTGTTTGTTTGGGACTGTGCTAGCCTAGTGGTTAAGACACTGGACTATGGACCAGAAGGTCCAGGGTTCACGTCCCACCTCTGCCCCTGCCTGGATGGATTGTAAGACCCTATTAATTGTAAGTCGCTCTGGTTAAGGGCGTCTGCTATGCTAAATAACTTAAATGTAGTGTCAGAGAACGCTAAGGACACTGTAGCTGGTTTTGGCTGGTACAGGCGTATGTGGCTTAACGTCTAACGTAAGGGACACTGTAGTGTTAGATAGATAGATATTAGATAGATGGAGATATATAATTTTATAGTACTATATATTATAGTATTTTCTATAACTGTGTTCTCTTGTAATTCTCATTCAGGTTAATTATTGCATGTAATTGCTTAAAGAAATGGGTCCTTTTTTCTGCCACGGCTTTTCTATGCTTGGGGGGATTTTTATTTACTGTGTAAACTCAATTTTAGTCTGCATGGGTTTACTCCGGTTACTCCGGTTTTCTCACACAAAGAAACCTCCAAACCACCGAAGACGTGTTGGGTTAAATGGCGTCTCCAAAGTGGCCCTTAGTGTGTGACTTTGCGTGCGTGCGTGCGTGTGTGTGTGTGTGTGTGTGTGTGCGCGTGCGCGCGTCCACCCGCCCTGCAATGGATTGCTGTCCCGTCTAGAGTTGTTTCTTCCTTAGCGCCCAGAGGTGCCAGGTGAGCACCGGTTGGCTCGTGACCCTGTATGATAACATGATGGTTGGATAATGATGATAACCGTGTCAGAACGCGGATGGTCTCAGACCGGACGTTATGCATCATGTACCTGTTGCCTAGATCCCGTTTATGCAAGCTTGTTTCAGGCATCCTGCATGTCAAGGTGATTTTCAAACAAGATAACAAGCCCTTTTTAATTCATGAAGGATGCGCTATGAAAATCAGATTTGAATGGTAGTATCTGCGTCTAATGCAAATGCAGCTTTGTACCAAAAACTCTCCTCGATACTGTAAGATTTAGCACACATGACCCATGACACATGCTGCTACCGTCATGGAGCACACGCTTACCTGGTCACATTTTTCAATAGCAAATTCGGACAGTCACTGCTGCGAGTGACTTAATGAAAGCAAAACAGTCTCAGCACTTGCTTCGGTCACCATCAGGGTCAAAACTGTATTAAACATTAACAGACCTCTACGTCTAAACATTAACTAGCAAAGCTGCCAGCTTCCGCTAAGCCTGAGGGAATTAGAGAGAGTGTCAAAATGCAACCTTTGATGTCACAAGCATCTTTTGCAAATGAAACCTGTAACGACGGTTCTTCCCACCCCTTATTCTGAACCCCCCTCCACAAACATTTAATTGCCCTCAACGCAAGGCAATTACGACTGAACCAATCAGCACGTACTTGCATCACTCTTAGGCTTTTTATGTGCTAAGAAAAGTATCCTCAAGGTGGTGTATTGGTGGAGTTCTTATAATTACTTTTGAGGAGCTTATTTTAGTTCTTAGATCTGTACTCCCCTTGGTTGTGTGTTCACACTGCAAGAACTGAGGGCTGTTCTACTTAGTGTCATGTATAAGGCCTTTATTTGTTTTGTTTTTTTGTTTTTTTTTCCTCCTGCTTCAAGGTAAAGTCTTTCTCTGGACCTAGGAACCCTGAGTCGTAGCAGCGATTGTGGCTAAACTAAGCAAAAACCCTACTTAATCTAAGCAACCCAGAAGGGGTGTCTAAATATTTTCGTCTGCATGTGCATAATGTAGAAACGTAGTGGGCTCAATATGGACTCTGGCTGTACTTCCATGTGGTGCACATGTGCAGGTTGAGACTTTTTTAAAGTCGTGCACGCCATGCCCAGTTTTAGCTGCCAGCCTCCCCAAACTGTGGTTTTCAGTGTTGACTTTCTGTTCTTTGCTTGCGGCATTGGGGGGCCTGGATCCCAGTTAATCTCCGTTTGTCCCCTGACTGACATATTATGGCTCTCTCTCTCTCTCTCCCCCTGTCGTGATTAAGCATGATTATGCAGGGGGAGCTGGGTAACTGTAACGTTCTGAACTGGATTAGAGAGCCGGCGCTGTGGGTGGCCCTGAGACTGCAGGAGTCGGTGTTGAAGCTCTGCGTAATCAGCTGGAGGAGACGGAGACTAACTCGTGGCGTGGCCTTTTCAGCACAGCCTCACTTACAGAGGCAGATTACAGTGGCGTACGCGCACGATCTGCAAACACGGCGCGTAATCTCTTCACGCTGTTAGATAACGCCCGGCTTCGACCTGCGTGCGTAATGTGCATGGGCGTGTGCCATTTGTGATAAAGTCTGTACAGCTGACCCCGCTTGACCTCATTAGACTGTCATCGCCGGTCCCACCCCACAGCCAAACACAGCTTTCCTCCTCCTCTGCGCCGTAATAACATTACAGCTGATTATTTGTTGCCCGGGCAACCTGTGCTTTGTTCTAAATAGTGTGTTTACTCGAGATTGCACACGTTTACAAAAATCAGACCAGTATTAGGGAACAGGACTTGAGCATGGAGAATGGGCAGGTGATTTGGAGGCAGTAGATGGACTGTAAACGTGTCTCTGTGATTAGAGTTCTGTAGATGGTCCTGTATGTGAGATAGCAAGAAAATGAACAGAACATGCGTTCTGAGGTCTAATATAACATTATTAAGGGTGTAACGATGTCACATGCGTTCTGTTTACTACGCCATACAATCGATGACCCGGTTGCATTTTCTGAACACTAGGTGGTGCTCAAAGTGGCTCGCACTGTGCCCTCAGAACAGCGAGGTCCTGGGTTGCTTCCTAGTTGGTGCTGCTTGGTTCCTTTCTGTGTGGACTCCTGTCCTCCTTGTGCCTGCGTGGAGTTTACTCTGGGTGCTCTGGTTTCCTCATACAGTCTTGCATTAGGCTTACTGATTATGCTGAATTGGCCCAATCATAATGTGTATATAGTGATTCGATTAAACGTATATTTTAATATATCATGCACTATCAAAGCTGTCGGCTTAAGCTTGACCGAATGAAATTAAAGATTGCTGTAAAATTGGAGCCATGGATGCCACAAACGTATTTTGCAGATAAATCCTGTAGTGGTGATCTCCGACCCCTGACCCAGTGGTCTGTTTTATTCCCACCGCTTCATTGCAAGGCTGCCAGGGACCCTTCATTCAGACACCGCCCATCATGCCTCGATGTGGCCAGAAGGAACCTCTGAGGCCCGAACCTGGGTCACCTGAGCATCTATCAGCACATTAAGACTGGTTAAAGACGACGTAAGCGCGTGAAAGTTCTGGAGCATAGGGCTTTTTCTAGACTAACTTGGTGGGTGGATTCTAATATGCTAAATAATGGCCAGACTTCTTACTGGTTCTGATAATCTGTGTATGTTTGCTCACATCTGACGTTTAGATCTCGCACCCAGCTGCCGGGGCGTCCACTCTCCAGATGGCCACTGGGTACACACTGGACCAAAATGCACTGCTCCCAACCAAAAGCAAAAATTGTGGCAGTGAAACAGCAACGCTCCACAATTAAACCAGAGGGGAACTGAATAGAAAAAAAAGAACTTAGTCGTATGTACGTTATGTACACGGTCAATCAAAAGTCGCTGGACACATCGCGTGCTGCGTCGTGGATTTTTTGCAGGGGCTGCCAAAACCTTTGTTGAGATTTCTTGGTCGGTAGCCACACTCCCTGTTTCTCTGAATTTGGCTCTGAGGGATGCAAGAGTGCTGTGTGAAATTGGTGATCTTTTTGCCTATCGGTTGTTGAACTCTTGAACGTTTTGAACTGAATTCTTTATCAAATCGTTTTTGATAAAGTTTTATTGCATTAGCTGTGGCTCTTTAATAGTGCTAGCTTGCTTTCTTTTTCTCTGTTGTTCTGGTTGAGTGGTCCTGGCTTTTACAGTAATGTTGATTTAACCCAGAGTACAGATGAGAGAAGCTGTAATTTACATGCGTGCTGAATAGCAAAGCGAACTACAAGCTGATACTGAAGCAAAAGTCTTGATGTCCCTGAGGCATGGCAGGATAGGAACGGTGTTGGTGTGAGGGGAAAGCTTGCTTTCA
Organism: Parotocinclus haroldoi; assembly: GCA_034779995.1. Taxonomy (NCBI): domain Eukaryota; kingdom Metazoa; phylum Chordata; class Actinopteri; order Siluriformes; family Loricariidae; genus Parotocinclus; species Parotocinclus haroldoi. Next base: position 10,983 of record JAUZST010003889.1, read on the forward strand.
TCAGCTGATCCGACTGCAGGACTGTTTGACCATCCCCCGAGTGCCTCTGTACTCCGAGGACGGGCGTGCGAATGGAAAGCAGAGGGACAGTGCGTGAGTTTGGAAACGCAGGGAAGGAAGAAGAAAGTGAGTGATGGATGGGGAGAGGAAGCTGTGGGATGTAGCTTGGGGGCGGAGGAAGAAAAGAGCAGTTTATGGAAACGGCGTGCAATGGGGAGAACACGGCGAGCGAGAAACCAATCCTCTTGAGGACAGGATGGAGAGGAACCAGAGCCGTGCGAAGCTGAAAAATAGAAATGAAATTAGAGCCTCGAGATTCGAAGGCAGCTGCTGCTGAGTCATAGATTTGAAGCCTCTGACAGAGTGACATGCTTTAATAAAATGCTTTGTGTAGCAATTTGCCCAGTTTTCATTTTTTTTCTCTCTTTCCTTTTGCCTTTGTGCTACATGATGCACTTGTTCATCCGTATTCCCAGAGTGACAAGTAACAGGCTATATAGTTTTTTTTTTTTTCAGGAAGTTTGTTTACATTCACTTATTATTTTTTTTTTTTTCAGTAATCCACTTGGGTACAATGAGAGAATTTACATGACTTGGACAATAATCAGATTTCCGTTTTGCAACCAACCAGTCTCACAGAAAGATGTTATATGAAACATGTTACTACAAAAATGAAATGCTTTTTTTGCCTTAGTTTAATTCCAGGGTTGCCAGATCCTGTGGGGATAAATAAGCCATCAGGTAAATGGGAAGGAAAGTCCATAAGTTTCAAGTTTTTTATCGGATAACTTTTGCATGCAGGCACAGATTTAGAAACCCACTGACTGATATCCGACTACTACTGGGAAACGTGCGCTGAGATATTCGTGCTCTGCTATGGTTCAAGGCAACCAGGCGTGTGTTGGTGTTAGTACACCTTAACATTAAACTTATCTTAGCAAGCTCACTTCGAGCCGTACAATCATTTCGAGCCGTAACGTCCTAATTTATTGTATTTCATGAATATGATTTTTCTTTTTAATCCCACTCTTGCCTTAGTTAGTTATCCTCCTCAGATCAGTGAGGCCTGCACAGGGTCATGGGGTGAAGATTGTATCCCCCAATACTGATCATCATCCACCAACTTTTGAAGAAGTTGTACTTTTATAGGCATCATTAGGGGATCAGGTCACGTACCGAGGATGCTGATCGGTTTTGGATTTGAGATCACACTGCCGTACTATGTTGTCGTGCCGAAAAGTACCAAGAGGTTTTTTTGGCCCACCCTCAACCTGTCTATTTAGTGGGAATCAGACCCTGAGGATGTGACCACATCTGAGCACGCTTATTTCAACATCGTTTTATTTAAAGTACGCATAAGGGGCCATATCCAAAAATATTTACATGCGGTCAAACTTCTTTGCACAAGGACAGAACTTTAAAGACCCAAGGACATCTTGACTGGACACATTAGTTCTAACCAGACACACTACCATCAAATTTTGGAAGCTAGATGGACGCTCTTATTTTTCTTTCCTTTCTCTTGGCCTTTCCAAACAGTTCTCCAAATCCTGCCCAAAACGAGGCACCCACTGCTGCTTTATGAACACCACATGGTTCCCTGAGCCTTTCCATAATTCTTCCATAAACTACAGACCCCCTCCTTGTTAAAATACTCCCTTTTTGATGACTAATATGTAGCTTACACAATGCCCCCCCACCTTTGTACTTCCATACGGTTAATATTTCGCTCAAAGGACAGAGGCAGCGTCTCAAAAGTCTTGCATCTTTTCATTGAGTTCTCTGACCGTACACATGGCCACCTCATGGTTCATTTGTCCACACGTTAAGGCCTGGTTAGCTTTGATCACACGCAAGGACTCGAACTCCCACGGGACCTTGCAGGCCTGAGCCAGGCAGCTTGCCTCGATCAGGCTAGATGACTGCGATTCCCATGAGTCCCCAAATTGCAGTTTAATCCATAAAGTCTGGGCGCAGAGAGAAAAGGGAAATTTATGGAGGTCACTGTGCTACGGCTATGGAACAGGTGGGCCGTAACGAGCACTGCCGAGATGGTGTACGGCGTAATGCATACGGATTGGCTAACCTAACCCATGGCCGCTTTACATTATACGGGTTAACTGTGAACTGAGGTAGACTCCTGTGGCTCAAGTTAATGGTGCAGGGCGAAAGGGCAGATATGAGGAGATGTAGAAGGTAGAAAAGTCAAGCAAACTGGAGGGATCAGGTTTGTGTGTGATCCTGGTCCAGACTCACATCTGTTGTCCAGACAACTCTCCCAGTGTGTGTGCTCTTACTTAATTTGGTCCTATTTTCTTAGATTTACCTCACTTTCGCTCTGAATTTGTCTGCCTGTGTAAATCAAGACTTTGATTGGAGCAAACTCTGAGCTTGCAAACGATTGCCACATCCACCAATAGCACACTCTTAATACGGAGTGTTAATCAGATCCATATTTTAGTAAATGTTTGCCCGCCCATGCTTGAGTTTGGCCAGACTCTGATCAGCAAGGGTAGTGATGTGTTGAAAAAGAGATCCAACACTGAAGTCCTGTTGCCGGTTAATTTAGATTTTTTTTATATATATATAAATAAATAATAAATATATTGCATCCATTATTTATTGAAAATAGCAAGAGATGCTGGGTTGTCCCTGGTTCTGCATTAGATTTATCTTTAACCTCTGTGCCATTGTTACCTTTGTCAAATTCCTTATTTTCGTCTGGGTGATGCCCTTTTAACCGTCTTAATAAATTTGTTGTTTGAAACACTTTTGGAGTTGTTCCTCCATGGCTTATTTTTGCTGTATATTTTGTATCTACAATCTAGTAAACAGCACACTGTGAAGAGCTTTCATGATGAAGACAATGCTGTGTCCGAAATAAATCCCTACCCCCTCATTCATATTGTGCTGTATAGAGAGACGACCGAAATTGAACTGTCCTCATCATCAACATGCGTCAACAGCGGTCTCACAAACAAAGACGAGCTGTGTTTAGAGCTCTAAATGTAATTCTGAATTACAGTTAGTAAATGCACAGCGCTGTTGTGTTTCATATTTTGTAGGAATTTCTTGATAACGACAATTATACAATCCGTGGTCGTGTCCGTCTTGGGTCTGAGGTATTCAAAATCAACTCCTCTCTCTCGAACGTCTGAACTGGCACCACGTCATGTCATGTAATTGGTGATTACAGAATGGTTCCGCTAACGTTTCCGCCACGTGTGTTTTTGTGCTGGTACCCTGGCCGAGTTAAGCCTGTCATGGACAGCAAATTGCTGTTTTTGTTGCTACATCAATCTTTTCCTAACCAATAACGTAGACTGCAAGTCGGGTTCTGGTTCATTTTTGGTTTTTGGCGCTTTTGGGGAGAAGCCTAGCTTTAGCTGTGGTGATGACGCGTTTACATGCGCAGTGCACATACTTAATTTTACTGTTACTACAACTTAATTATTCAATTAACATCTAGGCCACCCAAGGATGATGGGTCTCTTTTTGAAGCTTGGTCCTCCCAAGGGTCAGGAGGTTTTTCCTTTCCACTGTCGCCCTATGCTTGCTCAATTTGGGATTGGCCTTTTAAGATGATATAATACTGTAAAGCTGCTTTGAGACAATGCACCATTGTAGAAAGCTCTATAGAATTTTTAATTTTTTTACTCTTTGCAAAGTGACATACTTGATAATGAAAGCTCACACGTTGTTGAAACCTCAATTAAGACACCATTTCATTATCAAACACCTACTTCACTCCTGTGGAACACCAATGGCTGGAATGGTGACGTCTCAAAACTTACTTTCCATGGCCAATGAATTGACTGATTCTAAATTCACCTGCTGTTTATAGTTTACAGTTCTGCCCATTCCAGAACCGTTGGCAAAATTAATTTGGTTTGATCCATCACGGTTATTATTGTTTCCCATCCCACTTCTGCCCTGCTATCAGGCTTGTGGTGAGGGGGCGTTGGGGCCCGTAGTGCATCGCGCACTTTAGCCGGTACAAGAGTAGAAATAATTACCGTCTCTGTCTGGCTTCCCCTCCCCCATGCCCCGTGTGCAGGCATTTCAGCGACTCGAACCTTGGTTACCATCATGGGTTCATCTCATCTCCCTTCATTTTACCCTCCAGCCGTAACTGCGCTCAGCTACTAATGCTCGACTCGATTCTGTGTTACCTCTGGAGGGACTGCCTAGATTTATGTCCATTTTTCACCACTGAAGTCTACATACACCAAAAACACTCTCCCTCCTAGATATCGTGCTTTACTGCATTCTGTATGGATATAAAGTCTCATGAACAGCCTGAGAAACCAGGGCCTAAAGAACTTAAGATGCTGCCTGAAGAGCAGATCTGTGACTGTTGACACGTCCTCTCTCTTGTTCAGTGGAGGGTCAAAGTGAAGGACGTTTTGTGAATGACCCGTGGTTATGCTAGATTTAACAGTCAGAAAGCCCAGGAAGTGCTTTGGCGAGCCAAGGGATATTTGCGTGTCCTTGGACGTGGTTGGCTCGCCAGGACCAATGGGAAACCACCTACCTTGCGACCTCTTGCCCCACAGAACCCAGCCTTTATGACCAGCCATTCTAACAACCTGTTTTCAAACGGATTTCTTAACTAGAGAGTACTTATTGGATATAGTGAGGCATGTGTAAAGGCTCCTTTTGGACTAATTGCTCACGGGGATGGTGGCAGGATGGAGGAGGTGGCGGCACCAGATGGGACCAAGGTGTGAGATGTGGGTCTGCTTACTCCTCAGCAGCTGTGAACAAGGCCATTAGGAACAGCACATTTCGGCTAATGGGAGTGTAATAAAAGCAAGATGGCCACCCTCAACCCCATGTCACACTGCTGTTATGATGAGGAAACCCCATTTGTTTTGCGCAACAGCAAACAAAAAGCGTTTTGACCACCCCTGAAGAGTTGCCTCTGTAGTACCTTGCCTGTGTGCGTGCTGGTGGTAATCTCAGACTGGAAGTTGTTGAGGGGTGGAGGAGTTTGGGGGGCTTAAGACAATCTTCTGTCTAGTTATGCCTCCACAGCCTCAATAACAGCACCTAATAAAGACTGATAGGCTGAGGAGATTTAGAACAAAGGTCTGTCTGTACAATCAGAGCATCACTTTGTTGGATATGAAAACAGACCTGGCATTTACCCCAAGCGTATCGCAATAATTACCAAACGTTCACTGATGCTTTAAGAATATTGCCCAATCAGTGCGTGAGGTTTGCAGTTTAACCCCAAATCAGAAAAAGTGGGGGCAGTGTAGAACATGCTCATTTAAAAACAGTTCAGTGTTTCTTGCGTTTATGGTGACTTTTCTTTAACTATAGATTGTGTGCACTCAAGAAATGTCATGCTTTGGTCAACTTGATTTCTATGCAAAGCATTTACCGCTTTTGCCATTCCTTTTCTCAACACTTATGGTTGACGCCACGTCTGAACATTTTTCTTTGACAGAGCTTCGCTTTTGGACGTTTCAGGTGGTATTTGTGAGTTTAACTCTTTATTGTAGTGTTTGTGAAAGGGTTGACTAAAGTTTATTTCCTTTTGTTTTGTCATCACTAGCCCTAAATTTCTTCTTTTTTGTAATTGTCAAAAACCGTTTGATTCTGTCTCATTTTGGAGATTTTTTTTTTTAAGTAAAGTTGCAATCCCAAAATAAAAAAAATAATTATATATATATATGTGTGTGTGTGTGTGTGTGTGTGTGTGTGTGTGTGTGTGTGTGTGTGTGTGTGTGTATCTATATATATATCTATGTTACACTATACAAAATAAATCAGTGAATATTTT
>JAUZST010003890.1:0-16770 GCA_034779995.1 Parotocinclus haroldoi
TACACAAAACTGAGGGGATATTTCAAATGAATATAGAGGGATTGAAAAGGGAAGCATTTGATTGTATTTCTTTAAACAAGATCATCATAAAAGCAAACGACAAGTCAGAGAAAGTTGTTTGATTTACACAAATGAGATGCAAACTCAATTATAATGCAAACTCAATTAGCAGTATATAAGTATTAAATGAAATGAAAAAGAAATTGAAATGAAATGTATTCAACTTTTCATTTTCTTTTCTGATTATCTTGTTTAATGAAATAAAAACATTTTTTTTTAGATTCATTCCCCTAAAATCATATATACAGTGTATCCTTAGAGAACGTTCCTGAAGGGTCAATATTTTGTGTGGCTACCATTATTTTCAAGAACATGTTTTCCTATGAAAAGATATACTTAAATATCTGCAGAAATGTGAGGGTTGTACTCACTTTTATATATATATATACAATAACTAGCTAATATATTTATATAAGTAGCTTGTAATGGACTGAGGGTGGCACAGCCTTGGTACTGTAGCCTCACAGTAAGTAGGTCCTGGACTTAATTCCAGGTTTAGTGTTATATGTCACTACTGTGTGGAGTCCATCATGACCACCACATATTAGCATGTCCAGTTATGAGTGATTCAGCAGCATTTTTTTTACATAAATCCCAAAACATTATCGTTTTTCATGTCTGTATTGTGTGATTGTAGTCTGCTATGTATGTACGGTACTCATCACTAAACTCCCTAAGTAGTGAACTGTGTTTATTACTGTAGGAGATTTGGGACATGCAGGCACCCTTTTTGTTTTGTTTGCGTTTGAGCGCCGCCTGGTGGGCCAATCTAAGCAGTGAGGGGTAGAAGTAAGTAGAAAATCAGTGTCCGGCCAATGGAGCGAGCAGAACAGTCTCTATTTTTCAAGGACTTTACCGCGATTTATAGACTGCTGGGTCAAGAAAGAGCGCTTGCAGCACTTTGCAGTTTTTGAAGCATTTATAATGGTGGTGTTACGAAGTCCGCCTCGGTTTTGCCCGTGTTTTGTCGCTGAGGGGAGGAGGAGGTGAAAACTAGCGTTACCCGTCGCCATCTTTTGGAAGTGACTGAGAGTGGGGACTAACAGTCCATGGGTCGTTTTAAAAGCGTTGAAGGTTCACAGCTTCGCATATGAGTCATCACATACAACAGAACAAACGCTAACGTTTCATGACAGTCGATACTAAACGAGTCAAAGAGCTCAAGTAATAGAGGCGTCCAGACCTGAGCTCAATCTCTGCTGCAACTCTGCACTCTTCCAGCACTACAACGGCGTTAAGAGGCTAACGAGCTAGCATTCCAGCTAAAGTTTACCTCCGGGAGTCGTTTTGCTTTTAAAACTGACCTTACGGACAGGTAGGTTATTAAGACGTACTCTGTGATTGTTTCTGTGGACGCTTGTGCATGAGCAAAATTGAATCGTTTTGTAGGACACATTGAAACGTTACTAGCATGACACCTATCCTGCTTCTTTTATACTATACTAGCGTACTAAGTAGTATGTCACAACACCGTGAATAGTGTTCATGTGAAGCATCGTTTAATAGGACATGTGGGCAGCACCCCTGCCTCTCAACAAGAAAGTACCAATCCCAGGGTGGAGCGGCTTGGGTCCTTTCTGTGTGGAGTCTGCATGTCCTCCCTGTGTCTGCGTGGGTTTACTCCTGATACTCCGGTTTCCTCCCACAGTCCAAAGACATGCGTGTTTGGTTCATTAGTGTCTCTAAATTGTCAGTGTATGTGAAACACCCCAGCCGTGTACCTGAAAACAGCTGTCCCAAGCCCGGATAAATGGGTAGGGGTGAAGAAAGCAATGGCAAACTACTCCACTATCCTGCCGAAATACTTCATGAAAGACAGAAATGTGTGGAGATCGATGATCTATCAAGTGTTTGAGAGTCGGCTGCGGCTCCAATCCAAATGCAGTTTAAGTGCAGCCTGTTTATAGATAGATTCAACTTTATTGCCATTGCTGAGCACAAGTACAATGAAATGCAGTGATAATAGTGGCTATGTACAAAATATAAACAGAGCTATGAATTTGTATACATATGCACTCGTGTCCACTGACTGGTCACTTTATTAGGTACAACTCCCTTGTTCCTACACTCGTCCATATGGATGCACTTTGTAGTTCTGGAGTTACAGACTGTAGTCTATATGTTTCTCTACATACAAAGCACACACAAATGGGGGATATTCAATTTTGAAATATCCACTAATTTCTGTGTGCAGTGTACTTTTTCAATCAGCATTCTGTTCTGTAATTGTCAATGATCCCCACAGATCAGGTACTGTTTGGGTGTCGAATCATTCTCAGCACTGCAGTGATACTGATGTGGTGGTGGTGTGTTAGTGCGTGTTGATCTGGTATGAGTGGATCAGGGATAGCAGTTCAGTCCTGTAGGCAGCGTCATGTGAACACTGAAGGATTAGAGGATAACAAAAAAACTGTGCGACAACAAATGAGCTGCTGTCTCCGACTTTCCACCTGGAAGGTGGAGCAATATGGAATATGTCTCTAATAAAGTGAACACAGTGAGTGATCACAGTGACCAGGCATGGGGAGAACATACCAACTCCACACATGGCATTGTTGGCCATGGGCCCAAATGCAGTCCTGCAGAACTCTGAGGAAAGAGCACTAAACATGTATTGCTATCTAAAAGACTTCTAGTCATTAGTAATTAATAATATATTGAGATCTTTCCCATATAGGTGGATATCAAGACATAATTTGTCCTGAAGGTTCGACCAGTAATTTGTGACCATTCCTAGGTGTGATGTGGGTTTATCTATTAGAAGATTAGGGACTAACTAGTCTAACTCTTTGAATATGTTCTGCTGAGATCTGGTGGTTAACACATTTCTGAAATTGTATTGATGTGGCATGTTTCATTAATTTAATACAATGTTCTCATTTTTAAGTGAAACAAATGACATACATTTTATAATTTTGCATTTGCTGTGTTTCCCTTTCGCTGTAGTGACATTGTGGAGTCAGTTTGGAATGGACTTTATAAGTTTGTGCAAAATCTGATGATCTATGTTGTCCAAGCATTGTGTGATGCTACTGAATGTGATGCTTTTCCTGTTTTCAAAAGTTCCATAAATGCTCAGTGTGGATTACGTCATGTGACTGTGGAGAAATGTCCTTGAAATGTTGACACACCTTGATCTTCTTTGACCTTCAAATGCACTGCTCACAAACATTAGGGGATATTTTATTTTGGGATATTTCATTTTGAAGGTAGACTTTTTTTCTGAGCAGTACAGTTGTTGAAAAGCTTTGATGTAGGTTTTCCTGCTGCAGTACGAGTCCTTCTTACAAAGATCCAGACAAGCATTTTCACCAGTGGCCTCAGTAGGCCTTTCACACTCAGGAAACTTCAGCTGACGATTAGTTTTTATAGAAATAATTGTGATTGCTGATTTAATTGTCTGTTCAGTAAATGCTACTGAAATGCATAACTTCTACAATCCTAATTGAAGAGCCATCTTGCTTACTGTCAGTGTAAGACCAGCATCTAATACTGATTACTGTCAGAATGATGCACTGCATTTCTGTGCACCCAAAAACACACACACACATGACTACAGATATATAAAAATGAAAACGCAAACTATCAGTGAAAAGCTCAACTGCTCTACTAGCAAACATGCCACAAAATCTAGAAGTAACTACATAGCATTACACCAACATTACCCAGTGCTGCCCTCTAACATAACCATGTTAGAAGTTCAAACCCCATTACATCTAAATTAATGCTTTTACGACTGCCCTTTATTCAAACGTAGTTGCCTCAACCCAGTATACCCAATTCACATTCTGTTGGTTGCACTAAACTGTGGAACTTTACTGTAGTAATACATAATTGCAATAATGTTAATTATAGAGCTTATCTTAAATAATTTAGATTAGACGATTATGTAATAATTGTGACAGCACTAGGTCTCAGTCTTCTGCCCCTTCGCTATATTTTATTTGTGCTCAGATGTAGAATTATTTGCACTCTTGATAATGTTGGGTTTAGGAAGCTGATGATGATCAATGATTTTAATCAAACCCTGAAAATATAAGACAAATGCCATATAATTTTATATAGATGAAATATTTTACAAAATATAGTACATTCTGTAGAGGAGTTTGGAGATCTAGAGCAAATATGCTTTCATTTGGGTTAGGTCAGGGGCGATGGTAACTATAAAAGCTTGGTCATTGAACCACTTAAGGAATTTGTTCTTGTACCGTTGTGTAGGTATCACAATAACGTTTTTTAAAATGTGTTGAAATGAAGCATGTTTTGTAAGGGTTTATTTGACCTCTTTTTTTAAATCAAACTGAAACTAGTTATTCTTGCTAGATGACTTAAAACTCTTTCAACATTGCCTATAGGCTACAGCTGTTACAGTTATTATTGCTAAATAATTTTGACTGCAGTAAGTATGTAGATTAAGCTGCATTGTACACTGGTTTCACTTATTCGGTTGTAAAATGACAGCTGTTTAAAACAAGTGTGACCTGCATGCTGTAGGAAAAAAAAAACATTTATTCTGTGAGACTAAAGCTTGGTTTATGCTTCATAGCCATTTTTAGGATTCACCTGAGTCTTCAGAATTCAGTGCATTTAATTTGCTGGAGTGCAGTTAAACAAACACACTGGTTTGGGAACATTCCAGCAGTGCCCCCCCCCAAATAACCATTGTATGTAGGGTATTTTGGTAGTATGTGTGTAGGTCAGTTCTACGTTTGGAATGATATGCGCTCACAACTGAATGACAAGCTCAATGAGTCTGTTTATGATTGTGAAAAGAGGCTGATTTATTGCCATTTATTATTATTATTGTTGTTGTTATTATTACATATAGGCATTATTTTGATTTAGTAACATTATGGACCATAGTAATGTCTAAATAATTGTAAAACAAATTAATTTCGTAGTGGGAATGCAGCGAATGTTAGACTGCTACATTTTGAATAAAATTAAATGCAGTCTTAGAAGAACTGTATTGTTCTTTTTTAAATAAAAGCATGTAAAATCTGTTTTCATTTCTAAATGGGATCTCAAAGACCATAACTTAAATACCACAAATAGACGACGCCTAAGCCTGCAAAGATTCATGCATACCTAAGAATTGTACTGCTGCTGCCAAGACATGTTTAAAAGCAGCAAGCTAGCAGTATCTAAAGAAGTCCAATTGGAGCCACATTTCATCACTAAATGTGTGAAATTGTATATAGTATTATTTAGGTATGAGGTTTTTATTTTTTGATGTGATGACAACATACCAACAAACACCTTTATAACCAACCAGTTTATTGTTACTTCTTGGGGAATGAAGTGGACAAGCAGCAGAAGTTAGATCAGGATCCACAGAAGGCGTGTGTAAGTGTGTGGGAGTGTGAGTATTGTTATTCTGTTAATTGGATTGGATTAACCGTACTGTCGCGGCTGACTCTCGGTCACTTGATGGATCATTGATCTCCACACTTTTCTGTCTTTCATCGAAGTGATCCATGAAGTATTTCGGCAGAATAGTGGAGTAGTTTGCCATTTGTGCATATGTGCTTTCTCCACCCCTCCCCATTTATCCAGGCTTGGGACTGGCGTGCAGCTGTTTCCAGTTACACGGCTGGAAGTCAATGACAATTTAGAGACACCAATTAACCTAACACGCAAGTCCATCTTTGGACTGTGGAAGGAAACCGGAGTACCCGGCTAAAAAAAGTGTTTTCGCCCTTGTAAATCCAGAGTTTTAAGCATTGCTCTGAACCCATCTCTAAACTGGATTGTTAATGTGTCTATAATGTGGTTCCACCGCTTACTGCCATATGCCATTATATCTGAGCCTTTGGCTTCATTGTTTTACTGGCGCTATTGGCTAATGGCATCAAATCCGATGATCGTGATCTTATAAACCCTCTGTGTTATGCCTCAAACTGAAAATATAGCAGTTTCACTTTACATGTTTGTGCTGGGAGATTTATTTTACGGTTATATTAAATAGCTGTGTACTTTTATACCTCTCAAAGAGGATCTTATTTAGGCACAAATATGTGTATAATGCTCTGTCATGGCTTGCAGTCAGCACTCATGCTTTAAATGCCTAATTAAATAACAGAAACAGAAGACTGCTGCTAGTGATATACAAGGCTTAATGTAATAGCAGCAGTGTCTTGTCTCATCAAAAATATACTGGTTATGTTGTTAACAAAGGTTGTAACACTCTTACTCAAGGCCCCACTGTGCACATCTCATCAACAACATGCTTCAGGAGGCAGGAATGGAACACATTCACGTTCTCCCAACCTGAGTCCTGAGACCTGAGAACATGCTTGGGATGTAATGGGAAGACATCTGGCAAACCATTCAATGCCTCCCGTAACACTTCTTGAGCTGGAAGTTGCCCTGTAGAAAGAGTGGCAGAAGAACCCACATGAACCGCTATACAATCTGATCCTGTCCATGCCCCCATCATTGTCAGTGTGTTTTGGCAGTCTTTGGTGCCTACACACCTTACCGAACAGGCAATGTGTGGCACTGTTGTCCAGTTTGACATGCTTCTGTTCACCACCATGAATATGTGTACTTTATTTGTCTTTTAGTTTGCTTTTCTGATGATCTTTTGTAATTAAATACAATTTCATTTTGGCATATCCCCTAATGTTTTGTGAGCAGTGTATTTTTGAATACATCCACATATACTGCTTTAACAAGAACTCTGATTGCAGTGTTCGTATGCCATGCAGAGTGCTTCTAAAACTAAACATTAAGCAAACCTGGGGTCTCGTTAATGATTTGTGCATGTAAATCTGTGCTTCAAGACATGCATACTAGTACACTGCCTACAAAAATGAGGGGATATTTCAACATGAATATAATACAATTTAAAAAGAAGTATTTGATTTGATTTCATTAACCAAGACTATCAGAAAAGCAAGTGAAAAGTCAAATAAAGTTGTCCGATTACACAAGTGAGATGCAAACTCAATTAGGGTGATTGAGTAGCAAATGATATATTCATGGGGGTGAAAAAGAAGCATGTGAAACTGGAAGAGAGTGCCAAACATTGACTATATGATCACCCAAGACGAAAACACTGACAATGATGGGGTATGGACAGGATCAGATTGTCCAGCAGTTCTTGTGGTATCCTCTTTGTATTCAGTTGTATTTGAACTCTATTTTGTGTGAGCAGTGTAATATCTGACCCAGTCTGTTACCAGGTGCTACCATTATTAAGAGCGTGCTTTTTTTAATTTATTTTTCTTAAGAGAAGGTCAGATTTGTTACTAAAAATCTGTTGGCTTATGAAAAAGTTGGCCCACTCCCTCAGAGTATGTGATGGCGTTGTCTGTTCATAGTATATATTTGTGTGTCACAGGTCCCTATGCACACGCTGCAACTCTTAAGCAGATGAGTCACACGTGGGGGCTTGTGCTTCACAGTCGCACAGCCAGATAGTGAGCACAGCATGCCCTCCACCAGCCGGGCAGGGAGCCTGAAGGATCCTGAAATCGCAGAGCTCTTCTTTAAAGAAGACCCAGAAAAGCTCTACACTGACCTGCGTGAGATTGGACATGGCAGCTTTGGAGCTGTGTATTTTGTAAGTTGATCATAATGCAATAATGATCTGACCAACATGCTATACATGATATAACTTGTGCTACATAGACAAATGTTTGCGGACACCCAAAAATTATGTCCAATTAGTATGTTAGGAAAAAGTTGTGTAGAGTTTTGCTGCTACAGAAGACTTGACTTTTTCTAAGAAGGCTTATCACTAGATTTTGGAACATGACTGTGAGGTCAGCTTCTGATGTTCGACAATAAGCCCTGGCTCATTCTTGGCACTCCAGTGCATTTTTAAGCTGTCTAATGGAATTGAGATCAATATTGTGTGCAAGCCAGCAACGTTCTTTAAGAACAGCAGAGCAAAAAGTTGCTGACTTGTTGGAGCCGAAACCTATAAATGTGTCATACACTGGAGTCACTGGAGTATTGGTACAGCCCATTCTACTGCCACTGTTAATCTGTATTCGGAATATAAGACAAGGACATGCTGTTGAAATAGCAGAGTGCAATATTTAGGGGGTGTCCACAGAGTTTTGTCTATAGTGTAGTGCTTAATTATGATGAATTAGTTACCATTATATTGGTTTGGGGTTTTGGAATGTCAATATATTCAATGATTATGTTTGAGACTTTGTTTTAATGAGTTGGTGCATATTACTGTGATTTTAAAACCACACAACAATGAAACACACACCAATGAACTATTTAGGGTTACTGAAAATTGCAGCAATTGCAATCATAGCACCCATCTGTGTCCATGTTTGCTGACTGGACAGTACATGGTCGCATGAGAAGGGTCATATTTTTTAATTCAAAAGTCATTGTTTATAAGAGCGTAGTAAACATAAACTTGCACAGTGGGTGAAGTATTAACAGACATAAATAAACATAAATAACCAAAATGGGCTAAGTCTGGGTAAAAACAGTTTGTATGAACAGGCAGGTTTTGATGGGGTTACGTCAGTGTGATAATGTCAGACTTAAGTACATTATGTTCTTGCAGTATGGAGACACCAGTGACCTGTATTCGGGTGCCTCCAGCAAAGCAGAAACACACACACACACACACTGCCAGTCAGGGGTCATCAAGAGAGTGTAGTGCTGGTCCAGGGTTCTACAAGTATGGGCCTGGTGACCAGGGAGGGGAGGGGGTGCTGTTAAGGACCAATAAAGGGCTTTTGTGTGCATGACCCTGAGCGCGCAAGTCATTGTACAAAAGAACAGTTAATAAAGTTATATACAAAGAATAAAGTTAATATTTTGTCATGGCAAGTCCTAACTTTCATCCATTTGAAATGGTATGAAATTAACTAAATGAGCAGTTCACATGAGGAAAGCCCCAATCTGAAGCTGTCCGGTACAAAGCAATGGCTAAAATTCCTCTTAAATGATGTGAATGACTTATTAACGGTTACTGGAAACATATTGCTGCACAAGGGCAGGGCAGAGCTTCATTACCAGTTTCAGATTCAGATATGTAACATGGCAATTTTAGATCGTATCCAATTATGTTTTGACAGTAACATACAGAATTTTGTTCAACACATTCGGTAGTGTTAAAGAACGTTGTGTTTTTGTTTGACTGTCCCTTTTATCAAATTAAATTATTTAATAATAATAATTTTGCCGCATGTTCCTCAGCATTTCCCATTATGTTGTATGTACATTGTTGAAGTATCTTGGACCATAAGTGAATATGGGTCATTTGTTATAATATTCTTGATCTTCGTTCATCATGTATAGATGGCAAACCTCCCAATGTTTTATGTTTGTGTCTGGCTATAGGCACGCGATGTGCGGACAGCAGAGGTGGTGGCCATTAAGAAGATGTCCTACGGTGGAAAGCAGGCCAATGAGGTGAATTTGTTTGTATTTATTATTTATTTAGTATTTATTAAAAGTCCTGATGCTGAAATGAAAATAGTATTGTAGTATTGTAATCCTGTTTAATGATAGACCTGTCTTTTGTATTTGCTCTTGATCTTGATCATAAAGCAACGTTATTATGATGTTCATCTTTAAGTGTGTTGCAAAGGAAATCATTCCATTTTACTCCCTTATTTCCTGGTTAGCTTTATTGAAGAGGGACTAAAACATAACTCAAAATTCACGTGAATGCAAATGCCAGTCCACTTATGGGTCCTTGTGTTTCTTAATATTTTGTACATTCATTGATGAGCCCTGAGCAATATTTCCTTTTTGGTAATAATGTGCTTGTGTACTGTCCGGTCACACCTTGCCTACACCCACACACCTGAACAGGGAAAAACAAAGATTATTTTAACATGCTTATGAAATCAAACGTGACACAGCATGACCTGATGGTCTGTTTAGGTAGCAATTTGGTGTTTGTGTGTCTGAGCATAATTTTTTTTTTTTTTTAATTAAAAAAAAAAGTCAAACCTCAGTAAGCGTGTCTCAGCATTTACTTTATTCATGCTTATATTCATGTCTCATCATTCACTTTATTCTACGTATATTCTATATTTTTAATATAGTCTATGTTTATTAATTTATTGCAGAAATGGCAGGACATTATTAAAGAAGTGAAATTTCTCCAGCAAATACAGCATCCAAACAGCATAGAATATAAAGGATGCTACCTACGAGAGCACACAGCATGGGTAACTGCAAACAGGTTTTCTTCTTGTAAAAGTCCCATCTTGCCAAATGACGCTTCTAAATATGTTACTCTTATTTTCTAGCTTGTGATGGAGTACTGTTTGGGTTCTGCTTCCGACCTCCTTGAAGGTAAGCTGTTGAGTTCATTCCTGCGTTCCTTGAGATATTTATATGTTGGGCTTATTATTCGTATTCTTTTCTGTCAACAGTTCACAAAAAGCCCCTTCAAGAAATGGAAATTGCAGCTATCACCCATGGTGCTTTGCAGGGGCTTGCCTACCTTCACTTTCATAACATGATTCACAGGTAAGTGAATCCCAATCCCAAATCAAGGTGTGAAAAACTAGTTACATCATTCTCAAGAAGACTCATGGCTGAGCTAAAAGGGTGCTTCTCCTAAATACTGAGCAAAGGGTCTGAATACTTATGACCATGTGGTTTTTCAGTTTTTCTTTTTTAATAAATTTGCAAAAGAAAAATTCTGTCAAGATGAGATGCTGTGTGTACATTAATGAGAAATAGGTTTTTTCAAAATCAAAACAAAATGATTTTAGAAAATGGCTTCAGTGAAACAAAGTGATAAATGAAATGGTCTGAATACTTTCCGTACCCTGTGTGTGCGTGTGCGTGTGCGTGTGCGTGTGCGTGTGCGTGTGTGTGTGTGTGTGTGTGTGTGTGTGTGTGACCCTGTATATAGATTGTATGTTGCTATAATGGCCACTGATGCTGGTAGCAACAATAAATAAACAAACCAACCATCCTCTGTCCTTTCTCCCAGGGATATCAAAGCTGGGAACATTCTATTGACTGAACCTGGACAGGTCAAACTGGCAGATTTTGGTTCTGCCTCCATTGCCTCGCCAGCTAATTCTTTCGTGGGGACACCATATTGGTGAGCATGAAAGCGGAATTTTTAAAATGGTAGTCAAATGTTTCTTTTAGTGTTTGCAGTTTGATTCAGTATGTGTTCAAACTCCTCTCTAAGGATGGCCCCGGAGGTAATTTTGGCCATGGATGAGGGGCAGTATGATGGAAAGGTGGACATCTGGTCACTTGGGATAACCTGTATAGAATTAGGTGAGGTGTCTCCATGTTCGGTTGTGTCTGCAAAATGTTTAAAGCGAAAGCATTATCTTTTTTCCTTCTGTTGCTGCAGCTGAAAGGAAACCCCCTCTGTTCAACATGAATGCAATGAGTGCCTTATACCATATAGCGCAGAATGAGAGCCCAACGCTGCAATCTAGTGAATGGTGAGTGGGCACTGCACATGAACTAAAAAAAATGTAAGGGTGAAACTGAAAACGTGTACAGTCTGTACTTTTGTGTCCCATAGGACGGATTACTTCAGGAATTTTATTGACTCCTGCCTCCAGAAAATCCCCCAAGACAGACCACATTCTGAGGACCTGCTAGAGGTGACCAGAAGTTTTTTTTTGTAGAAGTTTAAATAAGTTATATAGTAAAAGTTAGACTTATTTTTATAGCCATGTTTAGGAATGGACAATTATCTCTAAGCAACTTTACAAGCATCTAGGCCCACATCTAGGCCAATATTGGCAAGGGAAAAGCTCCTTTGGGAGAACCAAGGTTCAAAAACTCACCCAGCCTCCTTGGGCAACCTAGACCATTATGTAAGAATTCAACTCAACTTAATATTAAATGTAATGTATATTAATAGATTAATTACACAGAAGCTGCATATAAATAAATAAAATAAAGGAATGAACTAAATAATAAAAATAAAAGAATGAAAGTATATGCTAGTATGGAGAATATACTTAGTGTGCATATATAAAAAATGAATCAAATGTAAGAGAGCGGGAGTATAAGAGAGGCTTTGGGCATTTTTAGTCGAGTGGAAATCAAGTCAACAAAGGTTTTCGTTATCTGGCAGGTAGCAATTTTGGTGGCATTGAGGAGCAGATGAGGGGAAGTTAGGGCCCTCTTATATGGCCACAGTAAAGATATAAGTGCTGTAACTAGAACAGCTCAGAATGTGGGATGGAACTAGTGCCAGAAAACAGAATATGTAGTGATACACATAGTACGTGAGAGATCTGCAATCAGCATCCAGCAAACCTGAATAATCACACGAGAGGCAACAAGACAGCAATCTATCATCCCAAATCACCACAAAACGTTTTAGCATTAGGAACCTGACTCTGCCCTTAGTTTAAGGCTGAAGGATGAAATGTCCCTGGTCAAGAGGACTGAAACCAAGGTCATGCATTGAGTGCAACAACAGGCATGTTAGCATTTAGCAGCCCCAAGTTGTAGGGAGGTACTTACTGGCCTATTGCCCGTCTTCCCCTATGGAGGGGTGGTGCAAGCAGCAGGGCAATGTTGTGAGGACTGGGTACACCAGATTGAGAGAAAATGGGGAAGTAAACATAGATGAATAAATAAAAGGTATTTTATATCCAAGTAAACTTGTCTTTTCTTCAAACAGCATGCATTTGTTCAGCGAGAGAGACCAGAGACTGTCCTGATTGACCTGATCATGCGGACCAAAGAGGCAGTCCGGGAGCTGGACAACTTGCAATATCGCAGGATGATGAAGATCATCATTCAGGATCCACAAAACGGGCCAGTCAGTGAGCCACAGGAGGGAGATGAGGTTAGACAACTTGACTCCATCCTCTAAAATCTAAAAAAAACTCTGCTTTGGAGCCAAGTTATGATGGGCCGCAAAATGTTTGGTCCTTATTAGTTACCGCTGGGACTTTTAACATTACAAATTTCAAATTTGTATATGTGTGTAGGAGCTGGAGCACGGTGCTGGGCGTACAGGAACAGTTAACAGTGTGGGCAGCAACCAGTCTATCCCAAGCATGTCCATCAGTGCCAGCTCTCAGAGCAGCTCTGTCAACAGTCTCCCTGATGCTGCAGATGACAAGAGTGAACTGGATGTGATGGAAGGAGACCACACAGTCATGTCTAACAGCTCCGTCATACACGTCAAACCTGTATGTTCACATTGCTCTGCATTTTACCTCACCATTAGTCTGTTCCATACTGGTCTGTTCAGAGCTCAGTAGCTCGATCACCTTTATTACTTTTGGTGAGCAGAAGTTAATCTAATACAGAGTGCCCATAAAATCAAACTTGCACTCATTTGTTTGTCGCGTCACCCACAGGGCTCACCCTGAATCAATGTTGATAAAACTGGCATTTGGTAAGGTATCTGGAAATTGTTATTGAGTCCAGCCAAGTCCAATTCGCCTGTCTGAGATAATGTTAATTATAAACTAAACTATTTCTAACTTTATTATAATATCAACAAGCCAATCGAAAAGAATAAACCAGTCATTGCCTAAAAAATCTGCATTCATTTTGGCCATCATATAAAAACAACTGCTCTTCTCATTCAGAATTCAAGCAATGAACATGAGTGCTTTATTATTTATCACCATTGTTTGCTTCCAAAAGTTATATTGCCTCGGTTGGACTAAGATATTAATAAAACTGATAATAATTACTAATAATTTTGCTCCACCGATATGTGTTAGTTTTGGTCTTGGCTTGGACTTTGCTCTAGCTGTCTTGTATACAACATTAGTGTTGCATGAAATAACTGTATCACTTACTAAATCTTGCTAAATCTTCAGACCTGAGACAAAAGTGAAGTACCATGAACACTGAAGTCTCAGTTGCATTGTCTGATGGTTGGTTTTGACAGGAGGAAGAACAGGTTTACCATGATGACCCTGAGGTATGTGATCATCCTTCTGAGGCTCAAGTCTCTCCAGCGCAGCCACCCCAGCGCAAATACCACCGCAACCGTGAGCACTTTGCCACCATTCGTACAGCTTCCCTGGTGAGTCATTGCTCCATTTAAAGGTTGTGCTGACATAAACGGACAAAAAAAATGGTTTTTGCTACTTCACCTCTAATTCAGTTTTTTTAGTGCTGTTTAATGTAAGCATGAGAGAAGTATTGATATTTGTGCAGTGTTGCTCAGTAGTATGTCCACTTTGCCAACCAGGTAACAAGGCAGATGCAAGAACATGAGCAGGACTCTGAACTGAGAGAGCAAATGTCTGGCTATAAACGCATGAGAAGGCAGCACCAGAAGCACCTGATGACCCTGGAAAACAAGCTCAAGGCTGAGATGGATGAGCACAGGCTGAAGCTGGACAAGGAGCTGGAGACTCAGCGGAATAGTTTTGCAACAGAGATGGAGAAACTAGTCAAAAAACACCAGGCCGCCATGGAGAAAGATGTAAGCTTGCTTTTAAAATGGGTGATTCCGAAGCGTTCTCGAAAAATAGTTACAAATAGTTTTAAAAAATAGTAAAGAGACCACAAGTAAATGTTATCTATTTGTATTCGTTAAAGGCAAAGTCGTTTGCGAGCGACGAGAAGAAGTTCCAGCAGCACATCCAGGTCCAGCAAAAGAAGGAATTAAGTAGTTTTCTGGAGTCCCAGAAACGAGAGTACAAACTGCGCAAGGAGCAACTAAAAGAGGTTCCTCTTAATGTGTTTCTTTGTTTGTGACACACTTATAGCACAATTCTAGATGACTTGGTCAGAAAAAGGTAACAGTTTATAATGTGAACTGTGATCTGTTCTTGCTGTATCAATGGAACTGCAAGTGGAAATGACCTCCGTGTATCTCTAAGCCTCAAAAGTCTCAGGTTGACTGCACATGGTGTACAATTGTGAGGTCCTGGGTTTATTTTAGTCACTTATTAGACATTTGAAGTATAGCACCTACTCTGAATACATGCCTGCTTGGCCCGACCAACACGGTTTGCTTTGTAGGGAGTATATTAGTACTTAAAATATGGTGTGAAATCACAAAAATAGGCTATAGCTACAAAACGGTATGTGATAGGTGATATGTAGGAATATGACTTTCGTGACCAGCAGCCTAAAATTTATAAAGTACATTTATAAAGTATAATTGGGATTAATAATTTAATAGACTTTTTTGATGGTAGTGTTACTACCATAACTGTATTAAACATCTAAGTACATTAAACAACTGTCTGGAAAGCAAAATATATTACTGAAACACACACTACAGCAAATTAATATTTCACAAAATATATGATAATGTCTACACTAGACCAGAGTAGGCCAGTGATTTTTTTTTTTTTTTTGTAAAATCTAGTATAGTCAAACCTCCCTCATTCAAATGTACTTTTCCGGAAATGGTTCAGTTAACAATGATTCATTACTGCCCTTGGGGGAAGGATCGCTCATTCTTTTATTTAGAACATTCAGTATCTGCGAAGAAAATGTTTCTCAGTGAACAAAGCTTTAGGTTATCAGTTTTCTTATGGTGTGATACATTTTGGTCTGTCTCATTGTGGTTTGGATACAAATTAATTGTCAAAGTGTTTTAGAGTGCCATGCATGCACAGCCCTCTTAGAAACAAGAAGTTCAGCCGTGATTTAACACTGATTCTGACATGTTCGCTTAATTCTGATGCAATATTTTGCATTATCCTAGTTGATATTTGATATAAAATTTTATTTTATTTGATTTTTGAAAACCAGAAGTGTGGCCATATTTACAATAGGTAAACAAAGGCTGACAATGTGGGATGAGTCAACAGTTTTAGGATGTCGCATGCTGCCAAAACCATTGTTGAGGTTTTTTCGTCAGTAGCGGTCTTCGGAGGCCCACGACATCACTTGTCATCCACAGTCGTATTTCTAAGGATATGTCTGGAACGTGGCAGCCATTTTGAAAGCCGCCATTTTGGATCAAGGGCAAGTTTTCTTCAGTGGGAAACGTAGCATATTGAAAAAGCCAGATTTGCAATATCTCTTGAGGTTCGAATGTTATCCACACAGAAATTTCTAAACTTTTGTTGTTCATCACAGGTTACTAAAAATGGAATTGATTCTGATGTCCAGGGAACACAGCTGCCGTATCATAGCCACAAACTTCAACAACCGACACCTTTTAAAGATCACCAATATCACACAGAACTGTTGCAGCCCTCGTAGATCAATTCAGAGAAACTGGGACTGCGGACGACAAGCCGTGTAGTGGTCGTCTGAAGACCGCTACTGATGAAGAAACCTCAACAATGGTTTTGGCAGCCTTTACGAAAAGTCCACAACACAGCCTGTGATTTTTTTTTTTCTCACCCAAAATAGATAGTACAAAATAGAAAACTAAATAAGTTAGCCATGCTTATGTCAATTAATTGTTTTATTTGCTATGTTAAAATTGCAGTTAGAATAACTGTAGGGAACACCAGAGTGCCGTTTGATTTAAAACTGTGCATGTTTTATTGCCTGTGCCTTTTTCCACTCAGTTTTCAATATTTAAGTATCTCCTCACTCACTCCCTCATGATCAGGAACTGAATGAAAATCAGTCAACACCCAAGAAGGAAAAGCAGGAATGGATGTCCAAGCAGAAGGAGAACTTCCAGCATTTCCAGGCCGAGGAGGAGGCCAACCTACTCCGGCGACAGCGGCAGTACCTGGAGCTTGAGTGCCGGCGTTTCAAGCGGCGCATCCTCATTGCCAGACAGAATGCAGAGAAAGATCTTGTTCGGGAAGTATGTTCAGGATCTCTTCTACATCGGTG